>RXON01000744.1:0-123324 GCA_009667805.1 Leptobrachium leishanense | reverse complement strand
CCCCTTCCCCCCTCTTTCTCCCCTTCATCCCTTTCACCCTTCCCTCCCCCTTTCACCCTTTTCCTCCCCCTTTCACCCTTCCCTCCCCTTTCCCCCTCTTTCCCCCATTCCCTTCCTCCTTTTCTCCCCCTTCCCCTTCTCTCCTTTCTCCCCTTCCCCATTCTCCCCCTCCCCTTCACCCTTCTCCCCCTGTCTTTCTTTCTCCCCATTTCTCCCCCTTCTCCCCCTTTCTCCCCCTTCTCCCCCTTTCTCCCCTTCCCCCTTCTCCCCCTGTCTTTCCTTCTCCCCCTTTCTCCCCTTCTCCCCCTTCCTCCCCTTCTCCCCCTCTTTCTCCCCTTCTCCCCCTTTCTCCCCTTCTCCCCCTTTCTCCCCTTCTCACCCCTTTCTCCCCTTCTCCCCCTTTCTCCCCCTTTCCCCCTCATTTCTCCCCCTTTCCCCCTCCTTTTCTCCCCTTCCCCCCGTTTCTCCCCCTTCCCCCTTCTCCCCTGTCTTTCCTTCTCCCCTTCTTCCCCCTTTCTCCACTTCTCCCCGCCTTTCTCCCCTTCTCCCCCTTTCTCCCCGCCTTTCTCCCCCTTTCTCCCCTTCCCCCTTTCTCCCCCTTTCCCCCTCCTTTTCTCCCCCTTTCTCCCCCTTTTCTCCCTTCCCCCCTTTCTCCCCTCCCCGTTCTCCTCTTCTCCCCTTCCCCCTCTTTCTCCCCTTCCCCCTTCTCCCCCTCTTTCTCCCTTCCCCCTCTTTCTCCCCTTCCCCCTTTCTCCTCTTCTCCCCTTTCTCCCCTCCCCCTTCCTCCCCCTTTCACCCTTTTTCCTTCCCCATTCACCCCTTCCCTCCCCCTTTCACCCCTTTTCCTCCCCCTTTCACCCCTTCCCTCCCCCTTTCACCCCTCCCTCCCCTTTCCCCCTCTTTCTCCCCTCCCCCTCTTTCTCCCTTCCCCCTCTTTCTCCTCTTCCCCTCTTTCTCCCCCTTCCCCCTTCCCCTTCCCCCTCTTTCTCCCCCTTCCCCCTTCCCCCTCTTTCTCCCCCTTCTCCCCTTCCCCCTCTTTCTCCCCTTCCCCCTCCTCCCCCTTTCACCCCTATTTCTCCTCTTCCCCCATCTTTCTCCCCTTCTCCCCTTCCCTCTTCTCCCCATTCCCCCTCCTCCTTTTCTCCCCCTTCCCCCTCTTTCTCCTCTTCCCCTTTCTCCCCCTTCCCCCTTCTCCCCTTTCTCCCCATTCTCCCCCTTTCTCTCCTCCCCTTTCTCCCCTCCCCCTTCTCCCCATTTCTCTCCATTCTCTCCCTTTCTCCCCTCCCCCTTCTCCCCCTTCTCCCCTTCTTCTCCCCTTTCTCCCCATTCTCCCCCTTTCTCCCTTCCCCCTTTCACCCTTCCCCCTTTCTCCCCTCCCCCTTTCTCCCCTCCCCCTCTCCCTCCCCCTTCTCCCCTTTCTCCCCTTCCCCCTTTCTCCCCTCCCCCTTTCTCCCCTCCCCCTTTCTCCCCTTCTCCTTTCTCCTTTCTCCCCCTTCCCCCTCTTTCTCCCTTCCCCCGTCTCCCCCTTTCTCCCACTTCCCCCCCTTTCTCCCATGTCATGGAGCTAATGTAACGCTCCATGCTTCAAACCCCAAAAGACTTTATGTTCATTGAGGCTAGGGTCAGACGAACGCATTTTTCACGTTGCCCGTGAGAAAGTGCGGTCGAACGAACGCACGTATTTTTTCCCGGAATACGCGATAGAGGTCATACGATGCGCCTTTTCGTCCGTGATTTTGTACGGATCATCAATAAAACACTTTTTGAGTCTGGACGTTATGTTAGCCGGACATTAGCAGCGTCTGACGTCTCCCAATCACACAAACACGCCGCTATGCGGCCGCAGCGCACTCTGTACGTCAGTAGTAGCGGTTTGACGTTCTCGAAAAAATGCGTTCGTTGGCCACTTGCGTTGCGCGGACGAACTTTCGTGCGGCCGTTCGTCGTACGTTCCCTGGCATTGGACGTCATTTGCTGCTAGCACGGCCGTGATTTCGTGCGTCTAAACGCACGTTAAAACTGCGCTAGTCTGACCCTAGCCTTATATCTTGTGTTTTTAAATATATTTTACATCGTTTGGTTTTAGTTTAATTTAGTTTAGTGTAAAATGGCATAGCTTTGGTTTTAAAAATACTTATATTCCTGTAGGTAAATGTGTTTTTGTGTATACAGTAAACAAGCTATACTGCTTTACTAGATAAATGCAAAGTTATGCACTTTGGAGTGAAGAACACACAAGTAACTTATACCCTAAATGGTACAGAGTTAGGGAAATCCAAGCAGGAGAAGGATTTGGGAATAATCATAGACTTCAAACTAAGTAACAATGTGCAATGTCAAACAGCAGCCGCCAAGGCCAGCAAAGTATTGGCATGCATTAAAAGGGGAGTTCACTCACGGGATGAAAACATAATTTTGCCTCTGTATAAATCAATGGTCAGGCCGCACCTTGAATATGCCGTGCAATTTTGGGCACCTGTCTTAAAAAAAGATATTATAGCGCTAGAAAAAGTGCAGAGACGGGCAACTAAATTAATAAGGGGAATGGAAGCATAGGCGTGCGCACGGGGTGTGCCGGGTGTGCCTAGGCACACCATAATGCCGGCCCGCGGCACATTCTGGGTCCCGGCTGGCCGCATCCGATGGATAGCCGCCGGGACCCCTCATCTCCGCGGGCCTGGCGGCAGCCTCCGCTTCCCTGGTGGTCCCTGTGGTTCGTGGGGTGCTGCACTGCGATCTGTGCATGGCGCACAGACCGCACAGCACATCCCTCACTGACACGAGCGGCCGGCGATCTCTGATGACCTGTCACCTGACCGCCGGCGCTCTGACACAGACAGTAAGCGCCGGCGGTCAGGTGACAGGTCATCAGCGATCACCGGCCGCTCGTGTCAGTGAGGGATGTGCTGTGCGCCATGCACAGATCGCAGTGCAGCACCCCACGAACCACAGGGACCACCAGGGAAGCGGAGGCTGCTGCCAGGCCCGCGGAGATGAGGGGTCCCGGCGGCTATCCATCAGATGCGGCCAGCCGGGTTCCCCCTCCTCGACCCCCCCCCCCTCTGTGCCACTGGACCACCAATGATAGATATTCAACCCCTTCCCTGCAAGCACAAAAAACAAACAAAGGTAAGCAGGAGAGGGGGCAATTTTTAGATATCAAAAATATTGTTTAATAGTGTATTCAAAATATTTAAACAGAGTTTTATGGCTGTGGATTCTGTGATACACATATACTGCTGAGTTTTATGGCTGTGGATTCTCTGATACAAACTGCATACTGCTGAGTTTTATGGCTGTGGATTCTGTGATACACTGATACACACTGCATACTGCTGAGTTTTATGCCTGTGGATTCTGTGATACACTGATACACACTGCATACTGCTGAGTTTTATGCCTGTGGATTCTGTGATACACTGATACACACTGCATACTGCTGAGTTTTATGCCTGTGGATTCTGTGATACACTGATACACACTGCATACTGCTGAGTTTTATGCCTCTGGATTCTGTGATACACATACACTGCATACTGCTGAGTTTTATTGCTGTGGATTCTCTGATACGCTCATTCACATTGCTTGGTTTTATTGCTGTGGATTCTGTGATACGCTCATTCACATTGCTTGGTTTTATTGCTGTGGATTCTGTGATATGCTCATTCACACTATATACTGCTGAGTTTTATTGCTGTGGATTCTGTGATACGCTCATACACGCTGCACATTGCTGAGTTTTATTGCTGTGGAGCTCTGATACGCTCATACACTCTGTATATTACTGAAGGTGTTATTGCTGCGAATCTCTGATACGCTCATACACACTGTACATTACTGTGAGTTTTATTGTTGTGGTTTCTGGGATATGCTCATTCACACTGCACATTAATGTGGGCTTTATTGCTACATACCCCAGGGTGTAGGGAGGAGGATATATAGTTATGTATGTGAATGTATGGCTGTGTGTATAAATGCATGTATCTGTCTTTAAACAGGCTGCTTTGCGTAAAATTCTGCACCTGTTTTCCTTGTCCGGTGTTGCCCCCTTGTCTTGTACCATAAAGGATTGTATTGTGCACAGAAATCACCACAATATCTGCTGCCTGCACTCCACAAAAAGAATTACAGCGAGCGTCTTGGCAGCATCGTGAGGTACAGGTAGGAGACTGTATTGGTACAAGTCAGCAAGAGGTTAAATGGGCCACTCTACTCAAATTTCACTCCCTTTTTAACATTTAACCACTTTGCTGCTGACGACGTGCTGAGCGCATCCTCTGGTTTCATGTTTGTGTGTAGAGGATGTACTCGGCACGTCATTGAAGTCTTTGTGAGATCCGGCAGGTCGACATAGTGATTCCCAGAGTGAGACTGAGGGACTTTTTCTCCCAGTCTCCCTCTGCTCCTGGCGGCCAGAAGAGGTGAATGGAGCAGTCGTTCTTTTTGCGGGATGAGTATCTGATTTTTGGGGGGGGGGTTCAGCTGTTGCTGACTGATTCTGCAGAAGTGGAATCCATTAGCACCAGGTCCTGGTTGTGAGTAAATGTTCAGTAACCGCAACCGGACGGTAATCAGCGCTAGTAGATTGTAATGCTAATGCTGATTAACACTTTCCACTCCCCATGTTAAGTATAGGGAGCTGAAAAGTGCAAGATTCCAAACGGTAACTGGTTTTCTAACAGATTAGCGTTTGGATTTTAATATGGTGCGCCCGCGCTAACTAACAATCTTTTGGATGAAAAAATGTGGTAAAATAAATTTAAACGCTGCATGTGATCAAAATCCAAATTTTAATTTTTTGATCTAGCATTTTGACGTGACATGATGAATACTGGGGTCATTGGTCCTCTAGCTCATTTGGAACTATATCTCCTATGTTGCTCGGCCAATAATTAAGATAGATGAGACTCATTGGAAATGTAGTTTCAAAACGTCTGGGTATCGAAGGTTGCTTAACCCCTGAAGAATACACATAGTAATGGTGTGTGTGTGTCGTTGTATGTATGTATGTATGTATGTGTGTGTGTGTTTGAGCTTTTGGGTGCACACCCTAATGCAATAGGCTGCGCACGCCTATGAATGGAAGGGTTAAGTTATGAGGAAAGACTAACAAGCTTAAACCTGTTTAGTTTAGAGAAACGGCGCCTTAGAGGGGATCTGATAACCTTATATAAATATATACGGGCCATTATCAACCATTGTCTGATAACCTATTCATTAACAGGACTATACACAGGACAAGGGGTCATCCATTTAGACTGGAAGAAAGAAAATTTAGCTTAAAGCATAGGAAGGGTTATTTTACGGTGAGAACAATAAAGCTGTGGAATTCTCTGCCTGTTGAGGTGGTTGGGTCAGAGTCTGTACAGACTTTTAAAAAACGATTGGATGACTTCCTGCAGACACAGAATATTAAGGGTTATAATATTTAATATGTGGGTAAAAGCTTCTTGATCCAAGGAGAAATCTGACTGCCATTCTGGGGTCAAGAAGGAATTTTTCCCAGTATGTTGCATATTTCAGACTGGTTTTTTTTCCTTCTTTTGGATCAACAACAGTAGGTTATGTGGGAGAGGCTTAACCCAATGGACGCATGTCTTTTTTCAGCCTATATAACTATGGAACTATGGAACTATGTAACTGCTGTGTAATTTATGCACCAGGGCTTTTCCCATTATCTAGCTGCATGTTTAATTCAAGGGATCTCTGATAGTGTGTGTTTAATCTGATATGTTAGAACAATGGATATACAAATGTTGTGTGAGCTTAAGGCTAGAGAAAGTAAAGAATGTTTATTGTAAATAACTGACCTAATGTAATTAGTATGGGTATGCAAATTATGACTAGTAATTAGTATGGGTATGCAAATTATGACTGTTGGACTTCAGCATAAATGGTGGTTGTTCATTAAAAAGTCAGAGAACTCTCAGAGCTCAGAGAGAGAGGATCCTGTTTTAAAGCATACAGCCGCGCCTGGTGTCTTTATTACCAACTACGCTGCACTCCACACTCACCCTCATAAGGCACAGAGTGGCCTTCTGGAGATTCCTAACGGCTCCAGGGCAGAGGAACAGAAGCAGGCAGGTCAAGCTGCTCGAGGCACTGAGGACAGCGCTCCCAGTAGCCTGGCTGACCGCAACAAAGGGGTGTCTGGAGAGCCAGGACAGACAGAAGGGAACGGTTCCTTCACATCCCACTTCCCCCTTCTCCCCCTGTCTTTCTTTCTCCCCCTTCCCCCTTTCTCCCCCTTTCTCCCCCTTCCCCCCTTTCTCCCCCTTCCCCTTCTCCCCTGTCTTTCTTTATCCCACTTCCCCCTATCTCCCGTTCTCCCCTTCTCCCCCTTCCCTTCTCCCCCCTTTCTCCCGCTTTCCCCCTTCTCCCCTGTCTTTCATTCTCCCCTTCTCCCCCTTTCTCCCTTCTCCCCTTCCCCTTTCCCCTCCTTTCTCCCCCTTCCCCTCCTTTCTCCCCTTCCCCCTCCTTTCTCCCCCTTTCCCCTCTCCTTTCTCCACCTTTTTCCCCTTCCCCTTCTCCCCTGTCTTTCCTTCTCCCCCTTCTCCCCCCTTTCTCCCTTCTCCCCTTCCTTCTCCCCCCTTTCTCCCGCTTTCCCCCTTCTCCCCCTGTCTTTCATTCTCCCCTTCTCCCCTTTCTCCCCTTCTCCCCTTCCCCTTTCCCCTCCTTTCTCCCCCTTCCCCCTCCTTTCTCTCCCCTTCCCCCCTCCTTTCTCCCCCTTTCCCCTCCTTTCTCCACCTTTCCCCCTTCCCCCTTCTCCCCTGTCTTTCCTTCTCCCCCTTCTCCCCTTTCTCCCCTTCTCCCCGCCTTTCTCCCCTTCTCCCCCTTTCTCCCTTCCCCCTTTCTCCCCCTTTCTCCCCCTTCCCCTCCTTTCTCCCCCCTTTCTCCCCCCTTTCTCCCCTTCTCCCCCTTTCTCCCCTTCTCCCCTTTCTCCCCTTCTCCCCCTTTCTCCCCTCTTTCTCCCCTTCCCCTCCTCTCTCCCCTTTCCCCTCTTTCTCCCCCTTCCCCTTCTCCCCCTATTCCCCCCTCTTTCTCCCCCTCTCCCCCTTTCTCCTCTTCTGCCCTCCCCCTTTCTACCCTTTCACCCCCTTCCCTCCCCCTTTCACCCCTTCACCCCTTTCACCCTTCCCCCCTTTCACCCCCTTCCCTCCCCCTTTCAACCCTCTCCTCCCCTTTCCCCTCTTTCTCCCCTCCCCCTTCCCCTCTTTCTCTCCCTTCTCCCCTTCCCCCCTTCCCCCCTTCCCCTCTTTCTCCCCTTCTCCCCTTCCCCCTCTTTCTCCCTTCCCCCTCCTCCCCCTTTCACCCTATTTCTCCCCTTCCCCATCTTTCTTCCCCCTTCTCCCCTTCCCCCTTCTCCCATTCCCCTCCTCCTTTTCTCCCCTCCCCCTTTCTCCCCCTTTCCCCTCTTTCTCCCTTCCCCCTTTCTCCCCCTTCCCCTTCTCCCCCCTTTCTCCCCTCCCCCTTCTCCCCCTTTCTCCCGCCCCCTTCTCCCCCTTTCTCCCTATTCTCCCCCCTTTCTCCCTCCCCTTCTCCCCTCCCTTCTCCCCTTCCCCCTTTTCCCCTTTCTCCCTTCCCCCTTTCACCCTTCCCCTTTCCCCCTCCCCTTCTCCCCCTTTCTCCCTTCCCCCTTTCTCCCTTCTCCCCCTTCTCGCCTTCTCCCTTTTCTCCCCCTTCCCCTCTTTCTCCCCTTCCCCGTCTCCCTCTTTCTCCCACTTCCCCCCCCTTTCTCCCATGTCATGGAGCTGATGTAACGCTCTATGCTTCAAATCCCAAGAGACTTTATGTTCATTTATATCATGTGTTTTTAAATATATTTTACATCGTTTGGTTTTAGTTTAATTTAGTTTAGTGTAAAATGGCATAGCTTTGGTTTTAAAAATACTTATATTCCTGTAGGTAAATGTGTTTTTGTGTATACAGTAAACAAGCTTTACTGCTTTACTAGATAAATGCAAAGTTATGCACTTTGGAGTGAAGAACACACAAGTAACTTATACCCTAAATGGTACAGAGTTAGGGAAATCCAAGCAGGAGAAGGATTTGGACTCATAGACTTCAAACTATCAGGGTTATCCAAAGAGATTCGAAAAGTCACCGCACGTTCGGTGACTTTTCGTTCTCTTCAATTCGGTTCCTTTTGCCGATCCCATTTCGGTGACCCTGCGGTGTATTCAGCAAACACCACAGGGTCCCGAATTGCAGGGAAAAGCTGCCGCAAACCTGACGAAACTAACCGAATGCACGCTGAAAACAAGCAAAAACATCTGGATTAACCTTCGAAAAACCCGAACAGGAGCCGAATCACACAGAGCCGAAGCAGCTGTGACGTAGAGGAGGCAGTGAATAAATTAGCAAAACCATTTGTATGAATCTGGGAAAATGAAACGCTGTTTGCAAAGAAACTACTGAGCGAAAATGTCTGAAATTTTCACAGGAGGTCCAGGGAATGATAATACAGAGGGCTGTTACAAAAAAAATAATTAAACTGAAAAAAAAATCAAAAAAAATCGGACTTTTAAAAAAAATTAAAAAATTCTGAAAAATGCTTAAAGTATCCTAAAAAATTTATAAATAAAGAGACTTTTTGCTGCAGAATTTTATAATGAACGGTTTATTAGATATTGGATTAAAACATGAATATTTTTAACATTGAAGTCTATGGGATTCTCCTGAATTAACTTGCCGAATGAAACCACCGAATGGCAGGGCATTTCAGGAACCTTTCACTGCTGGTTTGTGTTCCCTGAATAGCCTAAGCAGTGCTTTTTTATGGGGATTTCACTGCCCTCGAACAGGCACCGAACAGGCACCGTATGTGCAGGCAATTCGCCAGGATTTGGCGAACTGCCTGTTCTCTGAATAGCCGAATGGCCAGGAAAGGTAACCGAACGCTGATTTTCAGCGTTCGGTTACCTTTCTCAAGCAATTCGGATCTCTTTGGATAACCCTGTAAGTAACAATGTGCAATGTCAAACAGCAGCCGCCAAGGCCAGCAAAGTATTGGCATGCATTAAAAGGGGAGTTCACTCACGGGATGAAAACATAATTTTGCCTCTGTATAAATCAATGGACAGGCCGCACCTTGAATATGCCGTGCAATTTTGGGCACCTGTCTTAAAAAAAGATATTATAGCGCTAGAAAAAGTGCAGAGACGGGCAACTAAATTAATAAGGGGAATGGAAGGGTTAAGTTATGAGGAAAGACTAACAAGCTTAAACCTGTTTAGTTTAGAGAAACGGCGCCTTAGAGGGGATCTGATAACCTTATATAAATATATACGGGCCATTATCTGATAACCTATTCATTAACAGGACTATACACAGGACAAGGGGTCATCCATTTAGACTGAAAGAAAGAAAATTTAGCTTAAAGCATAGGAAGGGTTATTTTACGGTGAGAACAATAAAGCTGTGGAATTCTCTGCCTGTTGAGGTGGTTGGGTCAGAGTCTGTACAGACTTTTAAAAAACGATTGGATGACTTCCTGAAGACACAGAATATTAAGGGTTATAATATTTAAATATGGCGGTAAAAGCTTCTTGATCCAAGGAGAAATCTGACTGCCATTCTGGGGTCAAGAAGGAATTTTTTCCCAGTATGTTGCATATTTCAGACTGGGTTTTTTGCCTTCTTTTGGATCAACAGCAGTAGGTTATGTGAGAGAGGCTTAACCCGATGGACGCATGTCTTTTTTCAGCCTATATAACTATGTAACTATGTAACTGCTGTGTAATTTATGCACCAGGGCTTTTCCCATTATCTAGCTGTATGTTTAATTCAAGGGATCTCTGATAGTGTGTGTTTAATCTGATATGTTAGAACAATGGATATACAAATGTTGTGTGAGCTGAAGGCTAGAGAAAGTAAAGAATGTTTATTGTAAATAACTGACCTAATGTAATTAGTATGGGTATGCAAATTATGACTAGTAATTAGTATGGGTATGCAAATTATGACTTCAGCATAAATGGTGGTTGTTCATTAAAAAGTCAGAGAACTCTCAGAGCTCAGAGAGAGAGGATCCTGTTTTAAAGCATACAGCCGCGCCTGGTGTCTTTATTACAAACTACGCTACACTCCACACTCACCCTCAGAAGGCAGAGAGCCTTCCTAACGGCTCCAGGGCAGAGGAACAGAAGCAGGCAGGTCAAGCTGCTCGAGGCACTGAGGACAGCGCTCCCAGTAGCCGGGCTGACCGCAACAAAGGGGTGTCTGGAGAGCCAGGACAGATGGAAGGGAACGGTTCCTTCACATCCCACTTCCCCTTTCTCCCCCTGTCTTTCTTTCTCCCCTTCCCCCTTTCTCCCCCTTCTCCCCCTTCCCCCCTATTTCCCCCTTCACCCCTATTTCCCCCTTCACCCTTTCTCCCCCCTTCTCCCCCTTTCTCCCCCTTCCCCTTCTCCCCTGTCTTTCTTTTTCCCCTTCCCCCTTTCTCCCCTTCTCCCCCTTTCTCCCCTTCTCCCCCTTCCCTTCTCCCCCTTTCTCCCACTTTCCCTCTTCTCCCCCTGTCTTTCCTTCTCCCCCTTTCTCCCTTCTCCCCTTCTTTCCCCTTTCTCTCCTTTCCCCTTCTCCCCCTTTCTCCCCTTCTCCCTTCCCCCCTCCTTTCTCCCCCTTTCCCCCTCCATCTCCACCTTCCCCCCCCCTTTCTCCCCCTCTCCCCCTGTCTTTCCTTCTCCCCCTTCTCCCCCTTTCTCCCCTTCTCCCTGCTTTTTTCCTTTTCTCCCCCTTTCTCCCCTTCTCCTTCCCCTTTCTCCCCCTTTCTCCCCCTTTCCCTCCTTTCTCCCCTTCTCCCCCTTTCTCCCCCTTCCCCTCCTTTCTCCCCTTCCCCCTCTTTCTCCCCTTCCCCCTTCTCCCCCCTATTCCCCCTCTTTCTCCCCTTCTCCCCCTTTCTCCTCTCTTCTGCCCCTCCCCCTTTCTCCCCTTTCACCCCTTCCGTCCCCCTTTCACCCTTCACCCCTTTCACCCCTTCCCTCCCTTCCCTCCCCTTTTCCTCCCCCTTTCACCCCTTCCCTCCCCTTTCCCCCTCTTTCTCCCCCTCTTTCTCCCCCTTTCCCCCTCTTCTCCCCTTCCCCTTCCCCTCCCCCTTCACCCCTAAAACTCCCCTTCCCCATCTTTCTCCCCTTTCTCCCCTCCCCCCCCTTTCTCCTCATTCCCCCTGTGAAGGAATGGCTCAGCACCCTCAGCCAGAGATTGGTTTTCAGGACACTGTTATTTCATGAACATGTGTTTGTGCCGTTGCACCAACGTTCCTGCCTTCTAGCTGACCGAAGAATGACCTGTAAACAAAAGTGTTGTTGTGTAATGAATGCCGTTTCAAATTTGCCGCCTTTTTTTTGCCGCCTTATTTTTGAATCAGACCAGCTGGTCCCAAATCGGCAACGCCCCGATGCACTTTAAAGCCAATGATACCTGTGGGGGCGGGCAGGGGGTTTTCCATGTGGAGCTCAGGTTGAAAGTATAAATACAGATGTTGTTCTAATTAAAAGTGTCTTTGGTTTGAGTTCATGCAGCTGCGTCTCGTGTCTCTGTTTGCCAAGCGTGCCTGACATCCCTCGTGGTTCAGCACCCCGGACGAAATACAATTCTATCGTGCGCCGCTGCTGCGCGATCCGAATACTCCTAGCCGACTGAACGTGTCCAGCTAACTACCGGGAGATCCGAGAATTCGTACCTTGTAACGTGTGGGCGTTTCGACCGCCGCACGATCCGACTCCTGCGGTCGAACGAATTAAGCTGTTCTAGTGAGGGTGAGATCCGAACAGGTTGGTGCCGTGCCGCGGATGTTTCTTCGACCGCTGGGCGATACGAATACCCAGACGATCGATCGTCAACTAACTCGCTAGTGGAAGATCCGAATCCTCGCAGAATCAAGCCGTTCCGATCTACGACCGTAAAGGTCTGCGTACAGATCCGTGGCCAGCTGCTCGAGACGCTGAGTGACACTTCTCAGTAGTCGGGCTAGGTACACATCAAGGTCCCCTTGACTGCGTGGGTCATCCAGATCACAAAGACATACCCGGCCGCTCGAGACGCCGGGTGCCACAACCTTGGTAGTCGGGCCGGGGGAAGAATCAAAACGAAGGGGGAACACACCTGCAGATTAGAGCACACCCGCAGGCGGATGATAACATCAGGTTCCGTCACACTGGTGGCAGCGGTGGATAGCTCTCTGCACCCCCCCAAGAAGACCCGCACCATGGTGGTGTACGATCACTACACCAGGGACACCCTGCGTGACATGATGGAGGACCGGGGAGGACGCCGGGTAACAAAAAGAAGAAAACCTTAATTAAAGAACTGACCAGGATGGATCAGAACAGGGCGACGACACCCGTACTCACCCCTGTCCTCGCAGAAGAGGAGAAAGTGCCGTCATCCGAAGGGTGCGGCAGCGGATCGCCCTGCTCGGAGCTGCCCCATCGGAGGCTGAGATAACAAAGGCGATCCAGGAGGCCCAGCAGGAAGAAGAACAAGAAAAGGAACGTCAGCACGAGCTGCGATTGGCAGCGCTCCGTGAGACAAAGATTGAACATTTTACCCCTGACCCTTATTCCGTAGACCCCTGGGATGAGGAGTACAGCTCGACTGGAGCTTCACTCTGGAATTCCGCACCCCCAGCGATACCCCGTACGGGACTTACAGCTCGACTGGAGCCTGTATTGGGGAACCCGCACAGCCCAGCGGACCTTGGATAGAGACTTACAGCCCGCCTGGAGTTACATCCGAGGACGCCACATTCCCCGTCGAGAACATGGAGGGCGAATTTCTGAGAAGACTGCAGGAGAGCCTGGATCAGTATTTCGGGTCCATGGTGGAGCCCACGGGGCTTGAGTGGCGGGACGAGGTCCGCCAAGAACTTCAGGATGAGGCGCTGCCCCCTGAAAGAAATTGCGAGTTTTGGGAGCCCGAGATGTTCCCATGGGTCCCTATCGGGATGACAGTAGAGGAGCTGGCCCGGTCGGAAGAGGCACAGCAGGTGCCAAGTGTCCAGGATGGGCCGTGTGAGGGGCCCGAGGGGTCCCGGGAGGAAATGGTCCTCCCAAGCCCGCCAGAAGACACGGCGGCCGTGTCCGCGGGTCCAGCAGAAGAGCTGGCCACGGGGCAGAGCGCCGCTGGCCTCTGCCCACTCCCCGTCTGCCCTGAGGAGCCGCAGGATTTCTCCGTGCTGGCGATCCCGCAGCCATCGTTCCCTGATCCCCTGGATGTCAGTGTTGCATACTACCCCCAGCAGAAGAGCTGGCAACGGGGCAGAGCGCCGCTGGCCTCTGCCCACTCCCCGTCTGCCCTGAGGAGCCGCAGGATTTCTCCGTGCTGGCGACCCCGCAGCCATCGTCCCCTGATCCCCTGGATGTCAGTGTTGCATCCCACCCCCAGCAGAAGAGCTGGCAACGGGGCAGAGCGCCGCTGGCCTCTGCCCACTGTCCGAATGCCCTGAGGAACAGCCAGGTTCACCCCAGCTGTTCGGCCCGCAGCCGTTGTTCTTCCCCGACCCCCCGCAAGTTGTGCCTACATCCAACCCCCAGTGGAAGAGCTGGCCACGGGGCAGAGCGCCGCTGGCCTCTGCCCACTCCTCGTCTGCCCTGAGGAGCCGCAGGATTTCTCCGTGCTGGCGACCCCGCAGCCATCGTTCCCTGATCCCCTGGATGTCAGTGTTGCATCCCACCCCCAGCAGAAGAGAGGCAACGGGGCAGAGCGCCGCTGGCCTCTGCCCACTGTCCGAATGCCCTGAGGAACAGCCAGGTTCACCCCAGCTGTTCGGCCCGCAGCCGTTGTTCTTCCCCGACCCCCCGCAAGTTGTGCCTGCATCCAACCCCCAGTGGAAGAGCTGGCCACGGGGCAGAGCGCCGCTGGCCTCTGCCCACTCCACGTCTGCCCTGAGGAGCCGCAGGATTTCTTCGTGCTGGCGACCCCGCAGCCGTTGTTCCTGTTCCCCTGGATGTCAGCGTTGCATCCAACCTCCCAGCGGAAGAGCTGGCAACGGGGCACTGCGCCGCTGGCCTCTGCCCCTTTCCCGACTGTCCTGAGGAGCAACAGGGGTTTTCCGAGCCGGTGACCCCGCAGCTGTTGTCCTCACCCGACCCTCCGAAAGTTGTTTCAGAATCCACCCCCTCAGCAGCAGAGCTGCCCACGGGACAGAGCGCCGCTGGCCTCTGCCCACTCGCTGCCGTATGCCTTGAGGAGCAGCCTGATTCACCCCGACGACTTTGCTGGCCGCCATGGTACGTCCTTGGGATGGAGGAAACCATCCTCCCACCAGGGGACACACACCCAGCTGACGCGCTGGCCGCAGGGCAGAGCCTGCTTCCGCTCTGCCCATTCCCACAGCCCTTTGGCCCAGAGGCCCGCGCAGCCACGATTTTCCCCTGCGGTTGGCCCAGGTACTCGGGGCGCGTGCAGTTAGCACCCGTTTTCCCCGGGTGCGAGATAGTCCCGGAGGGGGCACAGGGGGTGCTCCTCCCCAGCCACAGGACCCTTTTGCCGGAGGGGGTAACCCCAAACCCGCGTGGCCTCCACCCACTTGGTACGGCCGCAGGGCAAATGGAGAAGCCTGGTGGCTCGGCCTCTCCCAACTGACTATGGACCTGAGAGCACCGACTTCCCGGTACGACCCGTTGGGGTCCAACCGGGTTCGTCGGACTTCGGGGAGGGGGAGGAATGTGAAGGAATGGCTCAGCACCCTCAGCCAGAGATTGGTTTTCAGGACACTGTTATTTCATGAACATGTGTTTGTGCCGTTGCACCAACGTTCCTGCCTTCTAGCTGACCGAAGAATGACCTGTAAACAAAAGTGTTGTTGTGTAATGAATGCCGTTTCAAATTTGCCGCCTTTTTTTTGCCGCCTTATTTTTGAATCAGACCAGCTGGTCCCAAATCGGCAACGCCCCGATGCACTTTAAAGCCAATGATACCTGTGGGGGCGGGCAGGGGGTTTTCCATGTGGAGCTCAGGTTGAAAGTATAAATACAGATGTTGTTCTAATTAAAAGTGTCTTTGGTTTGAGTTCATGCAGCTGCGTCTCGTGTCTCTGTTTGCCAAGCGTGCCTGACATCCCTCGTGGTTCAGCACCCCGGACGAAATACAATTCTATCGTGCGCCGCTGCTGCGCGATCCGAATACTCCTAGCCGACTGAACGTGTCCAGCTAACTACCGGGAGATCCGAGAATTCGTACCTTGCAACGTGTGGGCGTTTCGACCGCCGCACGATCCGACTCCTGCTGTCGAACGAATTAAGCTGTCTCTAGTGAGGGTGAGATCCGAACAGGTTGGTGCCGTGCCGCGGATGTTTCTTCGACCGCTGGGCGATACGAATACCCAGACGATCGATCGTCAACTAACTCGCTAGTGGAAGATCCGAATCCTCGCAGAATCAAGCCGTTCCGATCTACGACCGTAAAGGTCTGCGTACAGATCCGTGGCCAGCTGCTCGAGACGCTGAGTGACACTTCTCAGTAGTCGGGCTAGGTACACATCAAGGTCCCCTTGACTGCGTGGGTCATCCAGATCACAAAGACATACCCGGCCGCTCGAGACGCCGGGTGCCACAACCTTGGTAGTCGGGCCGGGGGAAGAATCAAAACGAAGGGGGAACACACCTGCAGATTAGAGCACACCCGCAGGCGGATGATAACATCTGGTTCCGTCACAAATAGTTTACTAAAATAATGAGCAGATGTTGAGACACGGTATTCACAAGTATTATTACAGTATTTTCGTATCACGGTAAAACACGTAGCGGAAAAGAAACGAAACACGAGGCTTCGTATTTCGGAAAAATAAAATATTCGCAACCGAACATAAAAGAAATGCAATTTCCCGATAGTTCAGAAAAAGGGGACACGTAGCGAAAACCCAAACATGCAATCCCTTCGTATTGCGGTAAACGCGCAGCGGAAAAGGGAAAAATGAAATTCGGAACGTATCTTTATCTTTAACCCCTGTTCCGATTCGTAACAGAATGAGTCCTGCACAGGTTAAGTCCCGGAATGTAAAAGGTGTATATGTGTGTGTGGTACCCGGGTACTGTTCAACTGGCCAGTGAATTTACTGAAGGAAGGTCTTCGACTAGTCAGTTGGGGCCCTGTGGACTTTAAAAGAGAAAACAGCAGCGTGTCCTTTAATCACAAAAAAAACAGCCTTGGAGGCCTCTCACCCATCCGACGATTTCTTTAGGCTCCGCTGACCCAGGACGTCTCTCCGCCCGATTTTGACTGGGGATACTAGCGGCCGGATCCGTTGTCTGACTTCATGCAGCTTGTCCAGCTCACCGCCTGCTCTCCGTTCGGTTCCTCCGGTCTGCAGCAATGCCTGGATTCTGTCGGGTATATTACACAGAAAAAGAGATTTTGTTTCTTTTGGGTATAGGAATAAGAGTTAAATATTCTGTAATATAAAATTATATTCACAAAATATATGTTTATAATCAAGGTATATTTTATTATAATTACAGTATGAAATATATACTCCAAAATATTGTAGAAAGTATATAATTGGTAAATAATAAAAAATACTAAAGAATAGATTCTGTGAGTTAACCAGGAAAGAATTTAGCTGATCTAAGCAACCAAAAGGGAGTGAGAAAATATAAATCAGATGACAGACACTGTGTCTAGAGACTGAAGTGAGGCTCTTTGTTAAGTTAGTCTGACCTTTGACCCAAGATAAGATATTAAAAAGAAATAATGGAATTAATGGAATTAATATAAGAAGTGTATGACGGAATGGGATGTTGTTCCGCCTGCGGGTGTGCTCTATCTGCGTGGCCCCGTCGCTTACCGCTGGCCCGACTACCGAGTGACACGGCACTCGGCGTCTCGTGCGGCCTGGCGTGACCCTGGGGAAGGGTTAGCGGGCGGTGGAGGGGACCCCTGCCTAGAACCAGCCCGACCACTGAGCCATACAGTACTCAGCGTCCCGAGCAGCTGGTTCACTGACCTTGTGGGTGCAGAGTGCGTCTGCGGGCGGCCGGCCGATTTCGGAGATCGGATCTTTTCCAGGAATATTCGGATCTGATCGCGGAGGACTTTTCGGATCTTCTATGGATGCAGCTTCGGATCTGGCGGGATCGGCAAAGTATTCGGATCTTACCGCGATCTCTTCCAATACCGAAGCGCGGTACACGGCCGCGCCCTTCGGATCGGATCTCGGGCTAATCGTCTGGGAACCGAACACCATCCGCTGAGCCTCTGTCCTGATGCGAGATGCAGGCACAGAGCGCTCGGTTCGGTTCGGATCTAAGTGGACACCGTACCCTGAGACTGCGGGGAATACTCAGACGATGAAGTACGGCGGAGAAATAAACACATCAGTCGAGGCTGGATGCACTGCTAAATCTGGCTTTATTATTCACAGCTCAGGCATTTATCAACTTTACACGAATTACAATACAATGGGAATCCCTGCCCGCCCTCACAGGACCCATTGGCCGTTGCAGTTCGGGGAGTCGCCGATTCGGACCGGATGGTCCGAATCGGCCATTTTACGATTCGAACCGGATGGTTCGAATCGGCCATTTTCCGATTCGAATAATCTGATTGCAACCACGAGGCAATCGGAAAATGGCGGCGGGCAAGGCAGACAAAGGGAACACATTTCACAATCAACGGGGAACACTGTATTACACCACACATAACCACATCTAATAAAAAGTACTGCAAAACTCTGTGCGTGCCACCGCACCTAAGTGTTCCGGGCAAAATCAATGTCCGTGCACCGCCCCTGGCTGAGGGTGCTGGGCCATTCCGTGACTCTCCTCCCCCTCCCCCAGTTCGACGCACCTGGTCTGACCCCACCGGGTCATACCGGGGAAGTCGGTGCTCCCAGGCCCGTAGTCTGTCTGAGGAGGCCGGGCCACCAGGCTTCTCCATTTGGCCTTGCGGCCGTGCCAGCTTGGTCGGGGCCCCACGTCCTCAGGGTTACCCCGGCTGGGCGAAAGGACATATGTCCGGGGAGGAGTACCTCCTGTGTCCCCTCCAGGGTTATCGCTCACCCGGGAAAAACGGGTGCTAACTGCACGCGCCCCGGGTGCCCAGGTCAGCCGTTGGAAAGAGCCGTGGCTGGGTGAGGCCTCCGAGCCAAAGGGTTGCAAAGATGGGCAGAGGCCAGCGGCGCTCTGCCCCGTTGCCAGCTCTTCTGCTGGAGAGACAGGTACGGAAACGGCAACCGGGGGGACAAATGGGGTCAAACCCGGCTGCTCTTCCTGGCAGCCGAAGAGGGGAGTAAATAGCTGCAACGGCAGTCGCACGGGGTCATCCTCGCTCTGCCCTTCTGGGCAAATTGGGAGGAACGGGCAGAGGCCAGCGGCGCTCTGCCCCGTTGTCAGCTCTTCCGCTGGGGGAGATCTCCTTGCGGGAGGATGGTTTCTTCCCCCCCCGGGGCAATCAACGGCTGCGCACAACCCAGCCCGGGGGAACCATCTGTCTGCTCCACCTGGCAGACTGTGGGCAGTGGGCAGGAGCCAGCGGCACTCGGCCCCGTTGCCACCTCCTCCCCTGGACCCGTGGCCTCGGCCACCCTGTCCACTTGCGGGGTGAAAGGGGTAATCTTTTCTGCCGAGTGAGGGTCCCCTTGCAAGAGGATGGTTTCTTCACCCCCCGGGACCACCAAGGGCTGCTCACAGCCCCGCCCGGGGGAACCATCCGTCTTCTCCTCCTGGCAGACCGTGGGCAGTGGGCAGAGGCCAGCGGCGCTCTGCCCCGTGGCCAGCTCTTCTGCTGGTTGGGGAATGACTCTCGTTGCGACTGGGGGTGGGCAGAGGCCAGCAGCGCTCTGCCCCGTTGCCATCTCCCCCGCTGGACCCGTGGCCTCGGCCACCCTGTCCGCTTGCGGGGTGAAGGGGATAACTTTCCCTGCTGGGTGAGGATCACCTTGCAGGAGGATGGTTTCTTCACCCCCCGGGGCAATCCGTGGCTGCTCACAGCCCAGCCCGGGGAAACCATCCGTCTGCTCCTCCTGGCAGACCGTGGGTAGTGGGCAGAGGCCAGCGGCACTCTGCCCCGTGGCCAGCTCTTCCGCTGGTTGGAGGACAACTCTCTTTGCGACGGGGAGTGAACAGAGGCCAACGGCGCTCTGCCCCGTTGCCAGCTCTCCCGCTGGACCCGTGGCCTCGGCCACCCTGTCCGCTTGCGGGGTGAAGGGGGTAACTTCCTCTGCTGAAACCCCCACGGGCACCCATGGGACCGCCTCGGCCTCCCATAAGTCCCAGACCTGGGGACTGTCGACTTCTTCCGCCGACCCGTCCCAGCATGGGGAACTCAGGCTCGACTGCGGAGCGCCGTCCAACAATCTTCGGTAAGCCACCTCGAGCTCCCACTCTCGCTCTGCTAGGGACTCCAGTTCCTCAAACACCGAGTCCCTGACGTCGGACGGGAGCTCCAGTTCCCGTCGCTCCAGAATCTCCTCCAATCGCTCTTCGGTCTCTTCTCCGAACTCGGGGTCTGCGGCCATGCTCTCGTAGAGCAGCCCCGTGCCTCCGTAGCGGGGCCCTGCGGTGGAGCTGCCTTCAATAGAGCGCACTGTCGGGGGGGCGGTTAGCCACCGGAGCGCGCGGTACTCGGCGTCCAGTGCGATCTCCTGTTGCACCAGACTCCGGAGCTCGGCCTCCCACTCCTCTGGGGCCCGACCTTGCAGGAACGCTGCTCGCACATCATACTGCACCCGGTGAATGACAGCGTCGGAGGGAACGTACACATCATGGCAGTCCCTCTCATGGTCCAGGGCCTCGTACCAAAGTTCCTCTGTGGACCCCTGGTCCCGATCTAGGCCCTCCTGCAGCCTTCTTGCAAACACAACCTTTCTGTCAGCGAAGGTGCCGGCACAGGGGCACCGCTCCTCAACGGGGAATGTGGCATCCTCAGATGCAGCTCCAGGCGAGCTGTAAGTCTCCATCCGAGGGTCGCTGGGGTGTGTGATGTCCCCAATACAGGCTCCAGGCGAGCTGTAAGTCCCAAAAGGGTAGTCACTGGGGGTTGCAGATTCCCAGGGTGAAGCTCCAGTCGAGCTGTAAGCCTCGACCCAGGGTTCCACGGGGTAGGGTTCAGGGTTAAAATATTCCGGCTCCGCTCCGTGGAGCTCTGCCAACCGCAGCTCGTGCTGGCGGTCCTTTTCTTGCTCGACTTCACGGTAAACGTCCCGAATCACTTTGTATCTGTCCGCCGCCGCTGGGGCATCTCCGAGCAGGGCGATCCGACGCCGCACCTCTCTGAGGCCAGCATCTTCCTCCACCTCTGCGTGGACAGGGCTGGGGACAGGCGTCGTCACCCTGTTCTGATCCATCCTGGTCAGCTCCTTGATCAGGGTTTTCTGGTTCTTATTACCCGGCGTTCCTCCCCGGTTCTCCAACATCCCACGCAGGGTGTCCCGGTTGTAGTGGGTGTACACCACCATGGCGTAGGTCTCCTAGGGGCCCGCAGAGAGCGATCCCACTGCTGCCACCAGTATGACGGAATGGGATGTTGTTCCGCCTGCGGGTGTGCTCTATCTGCGTGGCCCCGTCGCTTACCGCTGGCCCGACTACCGAGTGACACGGCACTCGGCGTCTCGTGCGGCCTGGCGTGACCCTGGGGAAGGGTTAGCGGGCGGTGGAGGGGACCCCTGCCTAGAACCAGCCCGACCACTGAGCCATACAGTACTCAGCGTCCCGAGCAGCTGGTTCACTGACCTTGTGGGTGCAGAGTGAGTCTGCGGGCGGCCGGCCGATTTCGGAGATCGGATCTTTTCCAGGAATATTCGGATCTGATTGCGGAGGACTTTTCGGATCTTCTATGGATGCAGCTTCGGATCTGGCGGGATCGGCAAAGTATTCGGATCTTACCGCGATCTCTTCCAATACCGAAGCACGGTACACGGCCGCACCCTTCGGATCGGATCTCGGGCTAATCGTCTGGGAACCGAACACCATCCGCTGCGCCTCTGTCCTGATGCGAGATGCAGGCACAGAGCGCTCGGTTCGGTTCGGATCTAAGTGGACACCGTACCCTGAGACTGCGGGGAATACTCAGACGATGAAGTACGGCGGAGAAATAAACACATCAGTCGAGGCTGGATGCACTGCTAAATCTGGCTTTATTATTCACAGCTCAGGCATTTATCAACTTTACACGAATTACAATACAATGGGAATCCCTGCCCGCCCTCACAGGACCCAATGGCCGTTGCAGTTCGGGGAGTCGCCGATTCGGACCGGATGGTCCGAATCGGCCATTTTACGATTCGAACCGGATGGTTCGAATCGGCCATTTTCCGATTCGAATAATCTGATTGCAACCACGAGGCAATCGGAAAATGGCGGCGGGCAAGGCAGACAAAGGGAACACATTTCACAATCAACGGGGAACACTGTATTACACCACACATAACCACATCTAATAAAAAGTACTGCAAAACTCTGTGCGTGCCACCGCACCTAAGTGTTCCGGGCAAAATCAATGTCCGTGCACCGCCCCTGGCTGAGGGTGCTGGGCCATTCCGTGACAAAGTGCAATACTGCCCTCTAGAGGATAGTAAAAATAATTAACTATGACGTCAAATTGGGTATAATAGGCGGCAAAGGTTCTTTTGTAAGTCAGTCAGAGATGTGAGCAGACAGACTCACACGCAATGCATTCGGACGTCCCGTACATATGACACTCTGAGAAGTGAGAGATTCCAACAGACAGAGAGACACATCAGACTCACACCACAATGCACTCAGATCCCAAGATATGAGGCAATCAATATTCTCACCAAATCTCTAACTCACATGCATTGATTATCTAATATCGATAATTTTCACATATTCCAAAACAAAGCATCACATAGAAAATTCCAAGGCAGACTCATCAACATCCAAATTGGACAGGTAATGTATGAAATAAGGAATTAATGTAAAAATATATTTGTAGAGATTTTTGCAACGTAGACTGACAGGGTTATCCAAAGAGATTCGAAAAGTCACCGCACGTTCGGTGACTTTTCGTTCTCTTCAATTCGGTTCCTTTTGCCGATTGCATTTCGGTGACCCTGCGGTGTATTCAGCAAACAGCACAGGGTCCCCGAATTGCAGGGAAAAGCTGCCGCAAACCTGACGAAAACTAACCGAATGCACGCTGAAAACAAGCAAAAACATCTGGATTAACCTTTGAAAAAGCCGAACAGGAGCCGAACATGAGCCGAACATGAGCCGAATCACACAGAGCCGAAGCAGCTGTGACGTAGAGGAGGCAGTGAATAAATTAGAAAAACCATTTGTATGAATCTGTGAAAATGAAACGCTGTTTGCAAAGAAACTACTAAGCGAAAATGTCTGAAATTTTCACAGGAGGTCCAGGGAATGATAATAAAGAGGGCTGTTACAGAAAAAATAAGTAAACTGAAAAAAAAAAAAAAAAAAATCGGACTTTTAATAAAAAAAAAAAAAAAACAGAAAAATGCTTAAAGTATCCTAAAAAATCTATAAATAAAGAGACTTTTTGCTGCAGAATTTTATAATGAACGGTTTATTAGATATTGAATTAAAACGGGAATATTTTTAACATTGAAGCCTATGGGATTCTCCTGAATAAATTTGCCGAATGAAACCACCGAATGGCAGGGCATTAGGGGAACCTTTCACTGCTGGTTTGTGTTCTCTGAATAGCCGAAGCAGTGCTTCTCTATGGAGATTTCACTGCCCTCGAACAGGGACCGAACAGGCACCGTATGTGCAGGCAATTCGCCAGTATTTGGCGAATTGCCTGCTCTCTGGATAGCCGAATGGCCAGGAAAGGTAACCGAACGCTGAAAATCAGCGTTCGGTTACCTTTCTCAAGCAATTCGGATCTCTTTGGATAACCCTGTGAGACTTCTCGGATAAGGTTAAAATCCAAATTCTAAGTAATTCTATTCTGCAGATAGAAGTATGAAGAAGTGGATATAAGGATTTTATTCCTAAAGAAATGTTGCAAGATTGATACCAATATATATATTGAATTTGGAAATTACTGTGATTAAAATTAATAAGCAAGGAATTATATAACTACAAAATAAAAAGCAAAAGATTAGAAGTTTAATTCTCGAGATTAGGGGAGGATTCACTAAATAAGTTTTTATTACTTATCATCAAATTAGCTCATCTTTTGTTGATCTATGTAGCATAGAGATATATATATATCTATAAGAGCTGGCTGGTTAAACATTGTTTGCTGGGAAATGCATGTTGTATTAAGCAGAAATGTTTATTAACCATTTGTGTATTAGTTACTAACTGAGAAAATAATGATATTAATCATATATGCAGTTACTAACCGGAGATACATATATTGTGAAGCTAGTTTTTATATGCTGATGGAGTGTGGTTTATAAATTGTTGTTTATGATATGAGATTTGAAATTCTTTTGTATACGTAATAAATATATATATATTTTTTATCCGATTATTGATTATTGTATTTTTTTAAAGCAAAACACAGACAATTAAAAGAATTCAGGATAATTTCTAAGAGATATAAACGATTGATATTTGTGTCTCGTATAAGTTTCTTATGAAATAATAATCCCTGATATATTGGAGACGACTGCCGAGGTAGGTCCAGTAAGTCCAATATAGACATATTGGAGGCTTGGCTGATAAATCCAATATATACAAACGTGTTGTATTCACGTGCAGAGATTATATCCGACAATTCTGGCAAGTCTCCTTCTCCTCAGGTTGAGTGATCCTATCAGGACTAACAGGTCTCACTCGGGCTCTGGCCTAGGCCCTCTCGCGATCTCTTCAGTGCGTCTGCTTTCTCTCGTTCCCTGGCGCGCTCTGGCGCGTTCTCCACGAGGTGGAGGATGTAGGTGTCCAGTCCCCACCCACTTCCTGTCTCCTTGCAAAGCATGCCGGGAAATGTAGTTCCAATGTCCAGTGTCTCTAATCGCGACTGTCTCCATCTTGTGGCCAAAAATAGGTAATGCCACAGCAAGATTTTAACACAGCGCTACACTCTCCCCCTCCTAGGACTCTTGGGTCTCTCCAAGGAGGTACAATAGTTACATTACATTTCCACAATATTGAATACAGTTTACATAACATGCACAGGTTCAGCAGCATACATATAGTGAGTTAATAACACTTCCTCAAGTTGACTCATATTTTGGGCTACCTCAGCTAGCATAGCAGACACTTCGGGCAACCTCCGTACTGTGGTGATGGCCTCTTCAGTGCTGAGTCGTAGGTGAGTCGTTGGGGCGGTCGAACAGAGCGTTTTGGTTCTGGCTCAATCAGTTCCTCTTCAGGTGGAAGTACTATAGGTGTTGGCTCAATCCTTCTCTCTATCACTGGAGCAGACGTTTCCTCAGAGTATGATCCCTCCAGCGAAGGCATAGAACTATAATCGCCGGAATAAGCTTCAACTTCCAGAGCTACCGGGACCCCAACAGCCTCAGGGACTTCCAGCTGAAATTCAAGAGCCTCAGGGATTTCAGCAGTCTCAGGGACTTCTAGCAGAAATTCAGGAGCTTCAGGCCTCAAGTTACTCTCCCACCGCTCAGGAACAACGACCACCTCCTCAGGCTCCGGTGAGCGCATCCAGTCTAGACAATAACTCTCTTCTTCACTGTCTCTGTCGCTCTCTTCGGCAACCCGGGTCTGTTGAGACCGAGTAACGGGAGGCAAACGTGGAGCAGGCGGATTCGGCAGAGGCAGTTTATCCCCAACTGGCATTCTCACAGCCTCTCTCAAAGGTAACAAATGATTCCGGTGCCAGTTCTTGAGAGGCCCAGCCTTTCCATCCGGGCGAATCTGATACACTGGTAGACCTGGCAGTTGTTTGCAGACAATGTAAACCTGGGAACTCCACCTATCCGCCAACTTGTGTCTTGCAGCAGCACCCAAGTTCTTCAATAGAACCCTATCACCGGGTTGTAGATCTTGTATTCGGACTTTCAAGTCATAGTTCCTTTTGTTTCTTTGCTCCCTGTTACCCGAGGTCAACCGGGCCTGTTCAAATGCAAAAGCCAAATTCTTTCGAAGTCTATCCACGTAGTTTCTATGGGAAGCTACTGACGTCTGGTCTAGAGATAACCCAAATGCCAAATCAACCGGCAGTCGAGCCTCTCTTCCGAACATAAGACGGTACGGTGAGTATCCAGTTGCATCACTCTCCGTACTGTTATATGCATGCACCAGAGTAGCTATGTGCCGACTCCCACTCTGCTTCTCCACATTCGACAAGGTCCCCAGCATGTTTAGCAGTGTGCGATTAAACCTTTCAGGCTGAGCATCACCTTGAGGGTGATATAGTGTAGTTCGAGTCTTTTGGATTCCCAACAACTCTAACAATTGCCCCACCAGTCTGCTTTCAAAGTCTCTACCCTGGTCAGAGTGTATCCTCCTTGGCAGTCCGTAATGAACAAAGAACTTTTCCATCAACACCTTGGCCACTGTCGGAGCACGTTGATCTTTTGTGGAAAATGCTTGGGCGTAACGAGTGAAATGATCAGTCACTATTATGTTCCCTTGCCCACTAGCATCCGGCTCTAAGCACAAGAAGTCAATGCACACCAAATCCATGGGTCCCTGACTCTGCAGATGGCTCATTGGAGCAGTTCGGGTCGGTAGAGTCTTTCTCTGAATACACCTCAGACAGGAATGACAATAACTTTCCACCTCAGCCCTCATGCAAGGCCAATAGAACCTATCTCGCACCAGCTTAAAAGTTCTCTCTGCACCCAAATGTCCATGCTCATCATGTAGTGATCGCAGCACACTCTCCCTATGTTTAGTGGGGAGGAATAACTGTTGAATCTCTTCAGCGTTGTTTGAGGGGCCCCTTCGGTAGACCACCCCATCCAACATCTTTAACCGCTCCCACTCTTTGTAGACCAATCTGGCTCCATTCGGGGAGTTAGTTAACAAAATCTCTCGCTGGTTTGCAGTCAGGGCCTTTATGGTCAAGGCAATTAAAGGGTCTCTGGCCTGATCCGCTTTCAGGCCCTGTCTCGAAAAGGTAGGTAAACTTTCATCCCTTAACTGCGTAGGGTTACAGTAAAACTCAGGAACAGCCGCAGCCATAACTCCTATGGTCTCCGCTTCAATCCCTCCTTTGACCCGGCGCTCTGTTCCTTGACACAAAGCTTGCACCCCGTCTGGAGTCAACTGAGTCCATTCTGTAGTGTAGGGTCTTCTCGATAACGCATCAGCATCTCGATTATTCACCCCAGGGCGGTACTTCTGGCTGAACCGAAACCCTGACAGAGCGGCCAACCACCGATGTCCCGTTGCGTCCAGTTTTGCGGTAGTAAGGATGTAGGTAAGAGGATTGTTATCCGTCTTGATCACAAACTCGGCTCCATACAGATAGTCTTTTAACTTGTCTACCACTGCCCACTTTAAGGCTAGGAACTCCAACTTGTGAGTAGAGTAATTCTTCTCTGAAGGTGTAAGGCTCCGGCTCACGTACGCTACAGGCCTCAGCAATCCACCATACTCCTTGTCACGGAATGGCCCAGCACCCTCAGCCAGGGGCGGTGCAGTGACAGCGGTGGCTATGGACACTTGGGTGCGGTGGCACGCACCGAGTTGTGCAAGTACTTTTATTTAGATGTGATTACTGTGTGGTGTAATAAAGTGTCCCCGTTGGTTTATTGCGTAATGTATTTTCCCTTTGTCTGCCTTGCTCGCCGCCATTTTCCGATCACCTTGTGGCGCAGTTCAGAATCTTCGATTCGGAAAATGGCCGATTCGAACCATCCGGTTCGAATCGTAAAATGGCCGATTCGGACCATCCGGTCCGAATTGGCGACTCCCGGAATCGTAATGGCCAATGGGTCCTGGGAGGGCGGGCAAGGAGTCCCATTGTATTGTAATTTTGTGGAAAGTGATAAATGCTTGAACTGTAAATAATAAAGCCAGATTTAGCAGTGCATCCAGCCTCGACTGATGTGGTTATTTTTCCGCCGTACTTTTCGTTCTGAGAATCCTTCGAGGTCTCAGGGTGCGGTGTCCCAGATCCGAACCGAACCGAGCGCTCTGTGCCTGCATCGAGCATCAGGGCAGAGGCGCAGCGGAAGGTGATTCGGTTCCCAGATCGAGAGATCCGATCCGAAGGGCGCGGCCGTGTACCGCGCTTCGGTATTGCGAGGGATTGCGGTAAGATCCGAATCCCTCGCCGATCCCGCCAGATCCGAAGCTTCATCTGTCCCCGATCCGAAAAGTCCTCCACCGGAGATCCGAAGATTCACCCGCACCTGGATCGGAAACGTTTCCCGCAGAAGATCCGAAACGTTTCCCACATAAGATCCGAAGATTCCTCCGCGGCTGGCAGATCCGATCTCCACGAACGTCCCACACCCACAAGGTCAGTGAACCAGCTGCTCGGGACGCTGAGTGCCGTATGGCTCAGTGGTCGGGCTGGTTCTAGGCAGGGGTCCCCTCCACCGCCCGCTAACTCCATCCCGGGGTCACGCCAGGCCACACGAGACGCCGAGTGTGCGTCACTCGGTAGTCGGGCCAGCGGTAAGCGACGGGGTCACGCAGATAGAGCACACCCGCAGGCGGAACAACATCCCATTCCGTCATACTGGTGGCAGCGGTGGGATCGCTCTCTGCAGGCCCCTAGGAGACCTACGCCATGGTGGTGTACACCTACTATGACCGGGACACCCTGCGTGGGATGTTGGAAAACCGGGGAGGAACGCCGGGTAGGAAGAACCGGAAGACCCTGATCAAGGAACTGACCAGGATGGATCAGGACAGGGTGACGACGCCCGTCCCCAGCCCTGTCCACGCAGAGGTGGAGGAAGATGCTGGCCTCAGAGAGTTGCGGCGTCGGATTGCCCTGCTCGGAGATGCCTCATCGTCGGTGGACAGATACGAAGTGATTCGGGAGTTCTACCGGGAAGTTGAGCAGGAGAAGGAACGCCGGCACGAGCTGCGGTTGGCAGAGCTCCGCGGAGCAGAGACTGAATACAGTAACCCCGAACCCTACCCCGTGGAACCCTGGGTCGAGGCTCACAGCTCGACTGGAGCTTCACCTTGGGAATCTGCAACCCCCAGTGATTGCCCTTGCGGGACTCTCAGCTCGCCTAGAGCCTGTACTGAGGACGTCACTCATCCCAGCGACCCTCGGATGGAGACTCACAGCTCGCCTGGAGCTGCATCTGAGGACGCCACATTCCCCGTTGAGGAGCGGTGCTCCTGTGCTGGCACCTTCGCCGACATGAAGGTCGTGTTGGCAAGAAGGCTGCAGGAGGGCCTGGAGCGGGACCAGAGGTCCACAGAGGAACTGTGGTACGAGGCCCTGGACCATGAGCGGGACTGCCATGGTGTGTACATTCCTTCCGACGCTGTCGTCCATCGGGTGCAGTACGATGTGCGAGCAGCGTTCCTGCAAGGTCGGGCCCCAGAGGAGTGGGAGGCCGAGCTCCGGAGTCTGGTGCAACAGGAGATCGCACTGGACGCCGTGTGCCGCGCGCTCCGGTGGCTAACCGCCTCTCCGACAGTGCGCCCTATTGAAGGCAGTTCCACTGCAGGGCCTCGCTACGGAGGCACGGGGCTGCTCTACGAGGGCATGGCCACCGACCCGGAGTTCGGAGAGGAGACCGAAGAACGGATGGAAGAAATCCTGGAGCGGCGGGAACTGGAGCTCCCGTCAGACAGCAGGGACTCGGTGTTTGAAGAGCTGGAGTCCCTAGCAGAGCGAGAGCGGGAGCTCGAGGTGGCTTACCGAAGACTGTTGGACGGCGTTCCGCAGTCGAGCCTGAGCTCCCCGTGATGGGACGGGTCGGCGGAGGAAGTCGACAGTCCCCAGGTTTGGGACCTATGGGAGGCCGAGGCGGACCCATGGGTGCCCGTGGGGATTCCGGCAGAGGAAGTTACCCCCTTCACCCCGCAAGAGGACAGGGTGGCCGAGGCCACGGGTCCAGCGGGGGAGGAGACGGATGGTCTCCCCGGGATGGGTTGTGCGCAACCATTGTTTGCCCCGGGGGGTGAAGTGGCCATCCTTCCCCAAGGAGATCTCCAACCAGCGGAAGAGCTAGCTACGGGGCAGAGTGTCGCTGGCCTCTGCCCACTGCTTACAGTCTGCCGGGAGGAGCAGACAGATGGTTTCCCTGGGATGGGTTATGCGCAACCATTGATTGCCCCGGGGGGTGAAGTGACCATCCTTCCCCAAGGAGATCTCCAACCAGCGGAAGAGCTGGCCACGGGGCAGAGTGCTGCTGGCCTCTGCCCACTACTCAAAATCTGCCAGGAGGAGCAGACGGATGGTTCCCCCGGGATGGGTTGTGCGCAACCATTGATTGCCCCGGGGGGGGGAAGAAACCGTCCTTCCCCAAGGAGATCTCCAACCAGCGGAAGAGCTGGCTACGGGGCAGAGTGCTGCTGGCCTCTGCCCACTACTTAAAATCTGCCAGGAGGAGCAGACGGATGGTTCCCCCGGGATGGGTTGTGCGCAACCATTGATTGCCCCGGGGGGGAAGAAACCGTCCTTCCCCAAGGAGATCTCCAACCAGCGGAAGAGCTGGCTACGGGGCAGAGTGCTGCTGGCCTCTGCCCACTACCCAAAATCTGCCAGGAGGAGCAGACGGATGGTTCCCCCGGGATGGGTTGTGCGCAACCATTGATTGCGCCGGGGGGGAAGAAACCGTCCTCCCGCAAGGAGATCCTCACCCAGCTGAAGAGCTGGCCCCGGGGCAGAGTGCCGCTGGCCTCTGCCCACGGTCTGCCCGGTGGAGCAGACAGATGGTCCCTCCGGGCTGGGTTGTGCGCAACCGCTGATGGCCCCGGGGGGGAAAGAAACCATCCTCCCGCAAGGAGATCCCCACCCAGCAGAAGAGCTGACACCAGGGCAGAGCGCCGCTGGCCTCTGCCCGTTTCTCCCAACTTGCCCCGAGGGGCAGAGCGAGGATGACCCCGTGCAACTGCTGTGGCATCTATTTGTCCCCTTCGTCGGCTGCAGGGAAGAGCAGCCAGGTTTGGCTCCATTTGTTCCTTCGGTTGCCGTGTCCGTACCTGGCCCTCCAGCGGAAGAGCTGGCAACAGGGCAGAGCGCCGCTGGCCTCTGCCCATTTCGGCAACCCTTGGGCTCGGGGGCCTCACGCAGCCACGGTTTCTTCCCACGGCTGACCTGGGCACCCGGGGCGTGTGCATTTAGCACCCGGGTTCCCCGGGTGAGCGATAACCCTGGAGGGGACACAGGAGGTACTCCGGCCCGGACGTATGTCCTCTCGCCCAGCCGGGGTAACCCTAAGGACATGGGGTCCCGACCAAGCTGGCACGGCCGCAAGGCCAAATGGAGAGGCCTGGTGACCCGGCCTCCCCAGACTGACTATGGGCCTGGGAGCACTGACTTCCCCGGTATGACCCGGTGGGGTCAGACCAGGTGCGTCGAACTGGGGGAGGGGGAGGGGTGTCACGGAATGGCCCAGCACCCTCAGCCAGGGGCGGTGCAGTGACAGCGGTGGCTATGGACACTTGGGTGCGGTGGCACACACCTAGTTGTGCAAGTACTTTTATTTAGATGTGATTACTGTGTGGTGTAATAAAGTGTCCCCGTTGGTTTATTGCGTAATGTATTTTCCCTTTGTCTGCCTTGCTCGCCGCCATTTTCCGATCACCTTGTGGCGCAGTTCAGAATCTTTGATTCGGAAAATGGCCGATTCGAACCATCCGGTTCGAATCGTAAAATGGCCGATTCGGACCATCCGGTCCGAATTGGCGACTCCCGGAATCGTAATGGCCAATGGGTCCTGGGAGGGCGGGCAAGGAGTCCCATTGTATTGTAATTTTGTGGAAAGTGATAAAAGCTTGAACTGTAAATAATAAAGCCAGATTTAGCAGTGCATCCAGCCTCGACTGATGTGGTTATTTTTCCGCCGTACTTTTCGTTCTGAGAATCCTTCGAGGTCTCAGGGTGTGGTGTCCCAGATCCGAACCGAACCGAGCGCTCTGTGCCTGCATCGAGCATCAGGGCAGAGGCGCAGCGGAAGGTGATTCGGTTCCCAGATCGAGAGATCCGATCCGAAGGGCGCGGCCGTGTACCGCGCTTCGGTATTGCGAGGGATTGCGGTAAGATCCGAATCCCTCGCCGATCCCGCCAGATCCGAAGCTTCATCTGTCCCCGATCCGAAAAGTCCTCCACCGGAGATCCGAAGATTCACCCGCACCTGGATCGGAAACGTTTCCCGCAGAAGATCCGAAACGTTTCCCACATAAGATCCGAAGATTCCTCCGCGGCTGGCAGATCCAATCTCCACGAACGTCAGACACCCACAAGGTCAGTGAACCAGCTGCTCGGGACGCTGAGTGCCGTATGGCTCAGTGGTCGGGCTGGTTCTAGGCAGGGGTCCCCTCCACCGCCCGCTAACTCCATCCCGGGGTCACGCCAGGCCGCACGAGACGCCGAGTGTGCGTCACTCGGTAGTCGGGCCAGCGGTAAGCGACGGGGTCACGCAGATTGAGCACACCCGCAGGCGGAACAACATCTCCATTCCGTCATACTCCTGATACAGGACTCCTCCCAGGCCTTCTCGGCTGGCATCCACATGTAACTCATACGGCTTGTGAGGGTCCGCATAGGCCAAAACAGGAGCTCGGGTTAGACTCTCTTTCAGTTTCACTAAAGCTCCTTCACATTGACTGGTCCATTCACCTTGTATAGACTCTCGAGCTTTCCTTGGCCATGGAGCTGACGGGTTTTTATCAGAGACCTTGCAGCCTTCTTCTGTGGTTTCCTTCTGCAGGAGCTTGTTCAGTGGTTGAGCTATTTTCGCGAATCCTCCCACAAATCTTCGATAGTATGAACAGAATCCCAAGAAAGATCTAAGCTCAGTGACGTTTCGGGGTCTAGGCCAAGAAGCTACGGCCTCCAACTTCCGAGGGTCTGTTGAAACACCTTCTGCTGAGACCAAATGTCCCAGATACGTAACAGATGGTAGACAGAATTGGCATTTCTCCAGAGACAATTTCAGCCCCTCTTCATGGAGCCTCTTCAAGACCTTCTCCAAACATTGCTCATGTTCTTCCAGAGTCTTCCCAAACACAATTATGTCATCCAGGTACACTAATACTTCGATTAGATTCATATCCCCGACTGTCTTCTCCATCAACCGTTGGAACGTGGCTGGAGCCCCCGTAAGGCCTTGAGGCATCCTGTTGAATTCAAAGAACCCCAGTGGACAGATGAACGCAGTTTTCTCCTTGTCTTCAGGATGCATGGGTATCTGATGATATCCGCTTCGCAGGTCTAGTACACTAAACCACTTTGCTCCAGACAAACACTGCAGGGCATCTTCTATCCGAGGAGTGGCATATTGATCGGGGATGGTTCTCCGGTTCAACGTGCGGTAGTCTATGCATAGACGGACAGAACCATTTTTCTTCCGGACCAACACTATGGGAGATGCGTATGGACTCCTTGACTCTTGAATCACCTTGGTTCTTTGCAATTCATTCAGCTGCTCTCGCAGATCATCCAAGTCTCCTAGTGGAACTCGCCTTGATCTTTCCCGAAACGGCTTGTCTTCTTGTAACCGAATGCGGTGCTCAGTACTCTTTGCTAGGCCCACATCGAACTCATCTTTCGAGAACAATTCCTTCCACTTTAGGACTTGAGACTGAAGACGTTTCTTCCACTCAGGTGAAATGGGAGCGTCTTTGGGGTAGAATCTTTCATCTGGAATCTCTTTATCCACTCCCCCTCCTAAATCGGTAGAGAGGGGTGTAGCAGACTCTACTTGCCCGATAGGCATTCGTGCTTTAAGGACTACTGGAGAATCCGTCACATTGCACACGCTGACGAGACTCTTCCTCGTGTTCTCTTCAGAGCTTTGGTGGAGATTATTTCAGGAATTACTTCGACTCCGGTTTCACTCCCATGATTAAAATCGGTTCCCAGCACCACATAGGGACCGGGTTGCGATCAGTTCAACTTGACTGAAGCCCGGAAGCTCGCTACTTCTCCTGCTTGCAGAACCTTCTCTGTTCCACCCAGTCTCCACAGTCTTCCCACCTCGGCAGGTGCCTTTCGTTCTTCGACCATCCTCTGATAGACCGGACGTAACATTGGGTGTACTCCTTGAGTTGAACCTTCTTCCAACACGATAGGCGTCAGGAGACGCCACACTAGGTCAGTATTCGTCCCCACTATCAGGGATCTTCTGTTCGCACCCGAGGGTCGAGGACACACAATAGCCAATGCATCACAACCCCCAGACTGCCCGATGACTTCAGATCCGATCTCCAACTTTACTTGCAGGTACCCGTCATAAGGGAGTTTCTCAGTGCCGATACCCCATATTTCCAAATCCTTCAATTCTTGCAGAGGGATGTGCTTTAAGTGTTTCTCGTAGAAGTCTCTGTAGATCAATGTCACTTGAGCCCCTGAATCTAACAGGGCTTTGGTGTAGACTCCTTCCACTTGGATTGGCACAATAGGAGAAGGACCTATCAGTTGGTCAGGAAATTTGGTGGCGGTATCCGGACACTTAGACCCAGTTTGCTGTACCCTGGCCTTTTTCTTGGCCCGTGCAGGTTTTGGGTGTGCATTGCTTCCCCATGACGTAGACCCGGATGCTAAGGGAGTGACTCTTTCAGTCCTGGCAGGCTCCACCGTTGGCTCGGCTTTGGGCCTTCTCGCCCTCTTAGTCTTTGCTTGGTTTCTGGAGCAGGGTTCAACCTTCGGGCACTCAGGTTGCTCCTTCACTTGTGCCCTCTGGCGTTTCCCGCCGGTGAGGTAGATTATGACGGAATGGGATGTTGTCCGCCTGCGGGTGTGCTCTATCTGCGTGCCCCCGGCGCTTACCGCTGGCCCGACTACCGAGTGACGCGCACTCGGCGTCTCATGTGGCCTGAAGTGACCCTAGGAAGGCGTTATGCGGGCGGTGGAGGGGACCCCTGTGCCGAACCAGCCCGACCACTGAGCACCACGGTGCTCAGCGTCTCGAGCAGCTGGTTCACTGAGCTGGTGGGTGTGGGGACGTCTGCGGAGTGGCCGGCCGAATTCAGTGATCGGATCTGCCGCTGGGAAATATTCGGATCTTTCAACGGAGAACTTTTCGGATCTGTTGGGTATTCGGATCTGTTGAATATTCGGATCTGTCGAATATTCGGATTTTCAGGATCGAGTGATTCCTCGGATCGGTTTGCTCCTCATGGGGTATACCGAAGCGCGGTACGCGGTCCGCGCCTTCGGTTCGGATCCCGGTCGAGTGTTCTTAGAACCGGCGGTCACACGCTGCGCCCCTGTCCTGATGCGAAATGCAGGCACAGGGCGCTCGGTTCGGTTCGGATCTCACCTCGAACTGCTCGGGACGTAAGCTGGACACCGCACCCTGAGACCTCGTGGGGTGCTCAGGCAGTATAATGCGGCGGAGAATAAAAGTCATCAGACGAGGCTGGATGCACTGGTAAATCTGAATTTATTATTCACATCTCAGACATTTATCAACTTTACACACTTATGAATACAATGGGAATCCCTGCCCGCCCTCCCAGGACCCATTGGTCGTTACGGATCGGGGAGTCGCCGATTCGGACCGGATGGTCCCAATCGGCCATTTTACGATTCGACCGGATGGTCTGAATCGGCCATTTTCCGATTCGAATATTCTAAACGGGACCACGAGGTGATCAGAAAATGGCGGCGGGCAAGGCAGACAAAGGGAAATACATTTCACAATACCAACGGGGAACACTTTATTACACCACACACAATCCACATCTAAATAAAAAGTACTTAAAACTCCGCGGGTCCCACAGCACCTAAGTGTTCATGGCCATAACTGTCACGGTGAACTGCCCCTGGCTGAGGGTGCTGGGCCATTCCGTGACATAGATAACAGTCCTTCCAGGGCTTCCAACAGTCCCTCGACTCTATCCTTCTCAGGCTTTCGGCCTTTGCACTGTGCGCGGAAATGGCCCATTTCTCCACACCCGAAACATCTCTTCTTAGAGAGCGGAGACGTAGTTGCTTGTTGAGATTTGGTTAAAGGACTTGGACTAGACGCCACAGCAACTCCCGTCGTCTGCATACCTGTGAGGAATTTCTGCATTTCTGCCTGCATTTCTGTCACCTTCATCAATACCCGGCACAGTTCCGCATGCGCTTGTTGCAATTCAGCTTGAGCTTCCTGAACTTTCTTGACGGTTTTGGACAATTCACCCCGTTCAGGGAGGTTCGATTCTTTGGCAGCCCTCTCTGTAGATTTAAAAACAACTAGGTGTTCTTGTTCGTCCTCGTCAGATCCGTAAGTATCTAGAGAGTTGCTTTCAGGCTGCAGGCCGTCGTTATGTCTCACAGGTTGTGCATAAGCCCTTTCCCCCCGCCTGAAAGATTTCTCTTCCAGTAAAGCCTCTTCCTCTCGTACAACTCGAATCAGTTCCAGGTACTTTAACTCTTGTTACCTGCTCTGCTTCTCAGCTGCATCATTACTGGATCTAGAGGTTGAGAGCCCCTCAGGATCTGTTTTATTCGGATCTTATCTACTTCGGCCGGTTCGGCCCCTTTCTTCAGGAGTATCTGGTGTAGAATCTTATCTAGGCGCCTCATGTACTCGGTCATCCTTTCACCTCTCCTCTGATAGATGTGTTCGTACTGATATACCAGTTCGGCCGCCTTTTTAGTTCGCCCAAAAACTTCTTCAAGAACGTTTAAGTAATCTAAAGCAGTACAATCTTTTCTACTCAGTTTTAGGTTTCTCACCGCTTCCGATGCAGGTCCCTTTAAGCTCTCGGTGATCCTTTGCTTTTTCTGGGCCTCAGGGACATCCCACTCATCCAGAGCCTGCATCGCCTGTTCCATCCATTCTTCAAAGGTTTCTTCTCCCGCCGGAGTTGGTACGTTTCCTGTAAAATTTCTTGACCGTCGATAACCGAAGTTAGTGTGAGGAGGGCTTGTTTTCTGACATTTAGCCAGTAGATCTCCAATAGCCACGATAAATTCAGGCCCGATCATGGCCAACGGACTAGGCGCGGGAACACTTGCGGATTCACCACGTGGCGTACTTGGCTGAATTAGTTGGACTTCCACCTCTTCGGCCAGTTTCACGCTCGTGCCCTGAAAACATGGCGGAACACCCTTTCTCCATTCGAGAAGAACATACATGTGAGAAGTATCTGGGTTTTTTTTAATGTCCAGTATTAACCCCGATGATCTGGTGCTAGCGTGGCCACGGCCTGGCGAATCTGATCTTCAGCCCAAGTGTCTGCGGGAATATCCATGACTATACAACATTCTAACTGGCTACTGTGCTCCCCACACCACTCGGCAACAGTGTCTGGATCCATATTTAACCCTTTAGATGCGGTTTTTCCAGAGACTGGATCCTGGAAACGAGCCCCCACGTGTAGCGCTCACTCCCAGAGGAGCCGCTGAAAATGAACCACGGGTCAGTCTCCCCGCACTAGGGAATAAATATACTCCAACACAGTTGTGAGTTTTTATCATTTAAATAGTTTACTAAAATAATGAGCAGATGTTGAGACACGGTATTCACAAGTATTATTACAGTATTTTCGTATCACGGTAAAACGCGTAGCGGAAAAGAAACGAAACACGAGGCTTCGTATTTCGGAAAAATAAAATATTCGCAACCGAACATAAAAGAAATGCAATTTCCCGATAGTTCAGAAAAAGGGGACACGTAGCGAAAACCCAAACATGCAATCCCTTCGTATTGCGGTAAACGCGCAGCGGAAAAGGGAAAAATGAAATTCGGAACGTATCTTTATCTTTAACCCCTGTTCCGAGTCGTAACAGAATGAGTCCTGCACAGGTTAAGTCCCGGAATGTAAAAGGTGTATATGTGTGTGTGGTACCCGGGTACTGTTCAACTGGCCAGTGAATTTACTGAAGGAAGGTCTTCGACTAGTCAGTTGGGGCCCTGTGGACTTTAACCCTTTCGCTGCTGAGGCTTTTCCCGCCCCTGTGCTGAGGTCCTTTTTTACCTGTTTTGCGCATCATGTTTAAACGTGTTTTTAAGGCTTATTTTAGTATATGACACCGACATATTATATATTGTTCTTTCCGTCAGACTCGGTAGATTCATAATATGTCATTATTATATGTATACGTTATGTCATGTCTGTATATTATAACAAAAAATGCAATAAAATATGTATTTTCAATAATTTACAATGTGTAAAGTGTTTTTTTCCACATTTTAACATGCGAGCAATTGCGGTTATATTTTGTATGGGGTGCGCTTGTTAAAAAAATTAGAGATGGGGTCTCGTTACATTTTTTTTTGGGGAAAATGACACTATTTTTAACAAACGCACCGCATACAAAAATCGTTAGTGCAGCATCATTGTTCACATTATAATTGAAATGGGAACAATATTGCTACACTAACAAACCAAAAAAAATAAAAAAAAAGTGTTTATTTTTTTTTTTTAATTTTTTTTTTTTTTACAAAATTTTTAACTTTCATGTTTGGTATCGTTGGAACGGCCATGCTCTGGCCGATCCAACCATATCAAAATTTAACCCCTAACTGCCACGGATCGGGAGATAGGGAGTTCATTGGAACTCCCTATCTCCACACTTGGTGGCAGTTAGGGGTTAACTGTAGGACTGGCGTCATCGTGCTACGCACGATGACGCCAGTCCTCTGGGGGAGTTCCGGAAGCTTGGCCGACATCCAAGATGTCGGCCAGCTCCGGGAAAGGATCGCGAACTGGCGCTTTTCAGCGCCGATTCGCGATCCAGCTCCCCAGGGGTTAATGCCAGGCATCATTTGGAAGGGCAGGCTGTGCCCTTCCAAATGATGCCTGGGTTAAGCCCCGCAGAGCCACCGATCGGGAGGGAGAGAGGTCCGAAGGACCTCCCCCCCCTCCCTTTCAGGCGCCTCCTCCGCACCAGAGCGGGGGGGGCGCCTGAATTAGGTGTCATCGCGCCCCCGCAATGACACCTAATAATGGCGGCTGCTGGTCCGGATGCCGGGCTGACATCCAGGATGTCAGCCCGCACCGGAGGGGCCAGCGATCGGCCGGAACCCGGCCGAACGCTGACCCCAAAGTGAGGACGCGCTCAGCGCGTCCTCAGCACACCAGCGGGAATGCTGAGGACGCGCTGAGCGCGTCCTTAGCATTCAAGTGGTTAAAAGAGAAAACAGCAGCGTGTCCTTTAATCACAAAAAAAACAGCCTTGGAGGCCTCTCACCCATCCGACGATTTCTTTAGGTTCCGCTGACCCAGGACGTCTCTCCGCCCGATTTTGACTGGGGATACTAGCGGCCGGATCCGTTGTCTGACTTCATGCAGCTTGTCCAGCTCACCGCCTGCTCTCCGTTCGGTTCCTCCGGTCTGCAGCAATGCCTGGATTCTGGCAAGTCTCCTTCTCCTCAGGTTGAGTGATCCTATCAGGACTAACAGGTCTCACTCGGGCTCTGGCCTAGGCCCTCTCGCGATCTCTTCAGTGCGTCTGCTTTCTCTCGTTCCCTGGCGCGCTCTGGCGCGTTCTCCACGAGGTGGAGGATGTAAGTGTCCAGTCCCCACCCACTTCCTGTCTCCTTGCAAAGCATGCCGGGAAATGTAGTTCCAATGTCCAGTGTCTCTAATCGCGACTGTCTCCATCTTGTGGCCAAAAATAGGTAATGTCACAGCAAGATTTTAACACAGCGCTACACCAGCAAGGGGGATATCATGTGCCAGTCGCAAGAGTGCCTGTCTAGGGCCCTGGGGTACTATCATCTGTTTATGCGGAACCTGCTGCTTCTTGGTCCCCTCCCTCGCGGTGTACCTATAGAGAAGCCCATCCTCCCACTCTATGCTATCGGTTCTCCTGTCGACCAGGCTCTGGCCGGCCCGATCTCGGTAGCACTGTAGCGTGGGATCGGTCTGGGTTTGGTGTCGGAGCGTCTCGGGGGAGCTCCACGGGAGGGGGGGTCCGGTTGGGAGAGGGGGGTCGGGATTCGTCGGGGTTTGGGAGGTCAGGGAGGTTTTGGTTGGGATCTCACCTGGGTCCCGTTCGGAGTGCCCCTGCTGTGGCGTTGATTCTGCTGCCGGGTGGTCACCGGGGCGGCCGCGTCTGTGGTGTATGCGGAGACCAACCGTCCCAGGTCATTGCCGAGAAGGATCTCAGCCGGCAATTGGTCTAACAACCCCATCCTCAACGGGGAATGTGGCGTCCTCAGATGCAGCTCCAAGCGAGCTGTAAGTCTCCATCCGAGGGTCGCTGGGATGTGTGATGTCCCCAATACAGGCTCCAGGCGAGCCATAAGTCCCGAAAGGGTAATCACTGGGGGTTGCAGATTCCCAGGGTGAAGCTCCAGTCGAGCTGTAAGCCTCGACCCAGGGTTCCACGGGGTAGGGTTCGGGGTTAAAATATTCCGGCTCTGCTCCGCGGAGCTCTGCCAACCGCAGCTCGTGCTGGCGGTCCTTTTCCTGCTCGACTTCACGGTAAACGTCCCGAATCACTTTGTATCTGTCCGCCGCCGCTGGGGCATTTCCGAGCAGGGCAATCCGACGCCGCACCTCTCTGAGGCCAGCATCTTCCTCCACCTCTGCGTGGACAGGGCTGGGGACGGGCGTCGTCACCCTGTCCTGATCCATCCTGGTCAGCTCCTTAATCAGGGTTTTCCGGTTCTTATTACCCGGCGTCCCTCCCCGGTTCTCCATCATCCCACGCAGGGTGTCCCGGTTGTAGTGGGTGTACACCACCATGGCGTAGGTCTCCTAGGGGCCTGCAGAGAGCGATCCCACCGCTGCCACCAGTATGACGGAATGGGATGTTGTTCTGCCTGTGGGTGTGCTCTATCTGCGTGGCCCCGTCGCTTACCGCTGGCCCGACTACCGAGTGACGCGCACTCGGCGTCTCGTGCGGCCTGGCGTGACCCTGGGGAAGGATTAGCGGGCGGTGGAGGGGACCCCTGCCTAGAACCAGCCCGACCACTGAGCCATACGGTACTCAGCATCCCGAGCAGCTGGTTCACTGACCTTGTGGGTGTGGAGTGCGTCTGCGGGCGGCCGGCCGATTACGGAGATCGGATCTTTTCCAGGAATATTCGGATCTGATTGCGGAGGACTTTTCGGATCTTTAATGGATGCGGCTTCGGATCTGGCGGGATCGGCAAAGTATTCGGATCTTACCGCGCTCTCTTCCAATACCGAAGCGCGGTACACGGCCGCGCCCTTCGGATCGGATCTCGGGCTGATCGTCTGGGAACCGAACACCATCCGCTGCGCCTCTGTCCTGATGCGAGATGCAGGCACAGAGCGCTCGGTTCGGTTCGGATCTGAGTGGACACCGTACCCTGAGACTGCGGGGAATACTCAGACGTTGAAGTACGGCGGAGAAATAAACACATCAGACGAGGCTGGATGCACTGCTAAATCTGGCTTTATTATTCACAGCTCAGGCATTTATCAACTTTACACAAATTATAATACAATGGGAATCCCTGCCCGCCCTCCCAGGACCCATTGGCCATTGCAGTTCGGGGAGTCGCCGATTCGGACCGGATGGTCCGAATCGGCCATTTTCCGATTCGAACCGGATGGTTCGAATCGGCCATTTTCCGATTCGAATAATCTGATTGCAACCACGAGGCAATCGGAAAATGGCGGCGGGCAAGGCAGACAAAGGGAACACATTGCACAATCACCGGGGAACACTGTATCACACCACACATAACCACATCTAATAAAAAGTACTTTAAAACTCTGTGCGTGCCACCGCACCTAATTGTCCATGGCCATCACTGTCCTTGTGCACCGCCCCTGGCTGAGGGTGCTGGGCCATTCCGTGACAAAAGTGTCCCCCTTGTGTTATTGCGAAATGTGTATCCCATTGTGTGCCTTTCTCGTCGCCATTTTCCCTGCGCCTCGTGGATCCTGTCAAATCGATTGGATCGGAAAATGACCGATTCGGACCATCCGGTCGAATCGTAAAATGGCCGATTCGGACCATCCGGTTGCGAATCGGCAACACCCCGATTCGTAACCGCCAATACGAATCGGGACCGGGTGGCCTCCTTCCAACGAGGGCCAATGAGGCTTGTGGGGGCGGGCAGGGATTCCCATTTTTTCTGGCTGGTTGAATGTTTATAAATATGTGTGATGTGTAAAAAATAAACAGATGATCCAGTGCATACAGCTCCGCCTGGTGTGCTTTATTTTCGGCCGTATTTCTGAGATCCCGCGCGGTCTTCAGAGTGCGGCATCCAGAGATCCGAACCGATCACCCTGTGCCTGCATCTCGAATCAGGACAGAGGTGCAACGTGCGGGCATCGGCCATCGGAAGATTCGACCACGCTGCAGTCCGATATCCGATCCGAAGCCGCGGTGCGCACTCCGCGCTTCGGCATATCGAGTGCCATATTCGATCGGGTAAGATCCGAATATTGTGCGAAGGAAATAAGAAACGTTTCCCATCCGAACGGATCCGGCGAAACGTTTCCCACCCGAACGGCCGCTCCACAACCGATCCGAACAGCACCAAGGTCAGTAGATCAGCCGCTCGAGACGCTGAGTGCCGTGTCACTCAGTGGTCGGGCTGATCTCGCCCGGGGTCCCCTCCACAGCCCGCCAACCCTCCCCAGGGTCATCCCAGGCCGCTCGAGACGCCGAGTGCCGTGACACTCGGTAGTCGGGTCGGCGGTAAGCGCAGTGGGGGAAAGCAGATAGGAGCACACCCGCAGGCGGACAATACCTCATTCCACCACACTGGTGGCAGCGGTGGGACTGCTCTCTGCAACCCCCAAGAGGACCCCTATCATGGCCGGGTACGGCGCCTACAAGCGGGACGTCCTGCGTGGCATGTTAGAGAATCGGGGAGGCACCCCGGGCTCCAAAAGCCGGGACGCTATGATTGAGGAACTACAGAGGCTAGATCAAACGGCGGCATTCACGGTGTTACCCACTGACATCGCACCTGTACCTGTCCCCGCCGAGTCCGACGAAAGCGGTTTTCACCAGAAGGTGCGGCAGCGGGCCGCCCTCTACGGAGCGGCCCCATCGGAGGCTGTCATGCAGAACTTGATCCGGGAGATTTGTCAGGAAGAGGAGCGGGACAAGGAGCGTGAGGAGCGGAAAAAAGAGCGCGATCATGAGCTACGGCTGGCTGAGGTGCGAAGCCAACGGGACAGCAGCCCTCGTTCGGACCGTCCCACCGGCCGTAAAGTGCCTTTCCAGGCGTTCAAGGATTTCCGAGAGACGGAGGACGAGATAGAGAGCTACCTCCAGGACTTCGAACGCCTGTGCCAAGTGCACGAGGTACACCGTGCCGACTGGGTGAGAATCCTGGCGTGCAAGTTGACCGGTCGGGCAGCGGAGGCCTACCGCACGGTGCCGGACGAGGAGGCCACCAACTACGCACACGTGAAACAAGCGTTACTGAGCCGGCTCGCTGTGACCCCGGAAGCCAGCCGGGCGAAGTTCAGAAACTCTCGTCGGCCCAATGGCGCTACCCACGTTGAGTGGGCTCACCGATTGCAGCGGGACTTGCGTACCTGGTTCCTGGGTAGCAAAGCGGAGACGGTGACCGACATCACCCAGCTGTTGCTGCTCGAGCAGTTCTTCGAGCACACCCCCTCCGCCATCCGGGAGTGGGTGCGGGATAAGAAGCCTCAGACGGTGCAGCAAGCGGCTGTTTGGGCGGACGAGTACGCTGACACTCGGAAGGTTACCGGGGGTGAGCGATCCCTGCCCTTCCGTCCCGCTCTACCTGTCCCTCCACCTCCAACCCCGGCAGTTCGGACGCCGGCAGCACGACCCACCAGTCGGCCCAACACCTTGGCCAACGTCCGTTGCTACGGATGCAACCCAGATGGGCACTACAAACAGAACTGCCCTAACCGACCGGACCTGACACGACCTCCCGCCAGACCTTCGCCGTCCGCCCATTGTTACGACACCGAAGCCCCGTGGCCGGAGTTCCCGGAAGAATGGGAGCGGCTACACGAGGCAGACCCGGTGCAAGCTGCCTCGGCCGACAACCGCCATCATCACCGTCAGGCGGTGTGGATAAAGGGGCGAGCCGCTGAGGGACTCCGGGGCTACTATCACCCTGGTACGACCCCATTTGGTCCAGCAGAACGACCGCTTGCACCACACCATCGTGGTGCGGGTGGCCGGAGGGAAGGTTCTTCGGCTTGGAACAGCACGTGTCCACCTAGACTGGGGGTCCGGGGAGAAAGTGGTGAGGGTGGGGTTGTTAAATCAATTGCCGGCCGAGGTGCTCCTCGGTAACGATTTGGGACGGCTGGTCTCCTCTTACTCCACAGATGCGGCCGCCCCAGTGACCACTCGGCAACAGAGCCAACGCCACGACAGGGGCACTCTGATCAGGACCCAGGTGAGATCCCAACCAAAACCTCCCCGACCTCCTACACCCAGACGAATCCCGACTCCCCCCTTTCCACCTGACCCCCCTTCCCCGTGGAGCTCACCGGAGATGCTCCGCCACCAGACCCAGGCCGATCCCACGCTACAGTGCTACCGGGATCGGGCCGGCCAAGGCCTGGTCGGCAAGAGGACTGACAGCATAGAGTGGGAGGATGGGCTTCTCTACAGGTACACCGCGAGGGAGGGGTCCAAGAAGCAGCAGGTTCCCCATAAACAGATGGTAGTACCCCAGGGCCCTAGACAGGAACTTCTGCGCTTGGCTCACGATATTCCCCTGGCTGGTCACCTGGGGCAGAAGAAAACCCGACACCGGTTGGCGCGCGCATTCTTCTGGCCCCGCCTCAGTGAAGACACCCGCGAGTATTGCCGCACCTGCCCGGTCTGCCAAAAGACCGGGAAAACCGGGGACCACCCGAAAGCGCCCCTGCACCCCATGCCCATCATCCAGGAGCCCTTTAGCTGGGTGGCGGTTGACATCATCGGGCCTTTGCCACGCCCCAGTGCCACCGGTAAGAGGTATATCCTCACCGTAGTGGACTACGCCACCCGGTACCCCGAGGCTGTGGCCTTGGCCAACATCCAGGCAGACACCGTAGCGGACGCTCTCCTACGGGTGTTCACGAGGGTGGGGTTTCCCCGGGAAATCCTGTCCGACCAGGGTACCCTGTTCACCGCTGAGCTCACCCAGCAGCTCTGGCGTCTCTGTGGTGTTAAGGCGGTGCTCCTGTGCCGGCACCTTCGCTGACATAAAGGTTGTGTTTGCAAGAAGGCTGCAGGAGGGCCTAGATCGGGACCAGGGGTCCACAGAGGAACTTTGGTACGAGGCCCTGGACCATGAGAGGGACTGCCATGGTGTGTATGTTCCCTCCAACGCTGTCGTTCACCGGGTGCAGTACGACGTGCGAGCAGCGCTCCTGCAAGGTCGGCCCCAGAGGAGTGGGAGGCCGAGCTCCAGAGTCTGGTGCAACAGGAGATCGCACTGGACGCCGCATACCGCGCGCTGCAGTGGCTAACCGCCCCCCCGACAGTGTGCCCTATTGAAGGCAGCTCCACCGCAGGGCCCTGCTACGGAGGCACGGGGCTGCTCTACGAGAGCATGGCCGCAGACCCCGAGTTCGGAGAAGAGACCGAAGAGCGAATGGAGGAGATTCTGGAGCGACGGGAACTGGAGCTCCCGTCCGACGTCGAGCTCCAGTTCCCGTCGCTCCAGAATCTCCTCCATTCGCTCTTCGGTCTCTTCTCCGAACTCGGGGTCTGCGGCCATGCTCTCGTAGCGGGGGAGAGGGGGAGAGCGTGGCGGGGGAGAATGGCCACCTGTTGCGGTGGAGCCTGGCTCTCCAACCCTTCAACTTCACCATTCAGTACCGGCCCGGGTCGCAAAACGGTAACGCAGAAGGGTTATCGCGCCAGTCGGCCCGGGAACCAGGGGATTGGGGAGCCCTGACTACCCCGGTACGACCTGTTGGGGTCCAACCGGGTGCGTCGGACCTTGGGGAGGGGGAGGAGTGTCACGGAATGGCCCAACACCCTCAGACAGGGGCAGTTTCCCGTGACAGTTATGGCCATGAACACTTAGGTGCTGTGGGACCCGCGGAGTTTTAAGTACGTTTATTTAGATGTGGATTGTGTGTGGTGTAATAAAGTGTTCCCCGTTGGTATTGTGAAATGTATTTCCCTTTGTCTGCCTTGCCCGCCGCCATTTTCCGATCACCTCGTGGTCCCGTCTAGAATATTCGAATCGGAAAATGGCCGATTCAGACCATCCGGTCGAATCGCAAAATGGCCGATTCGGACCATCCGGTCCGAATCGGCGACTCCCCAATCTGTAAGGACCAATGGGTCCTGTGAGGGCGGGCAGGGATTCCCATTGTATTCATAATTCGTGTAAAGTTGATAAATGCCTGAGCTGTGAATAATAAATTCAGATTTACCAGTGCATCCAGCCTCGTCTGATGTCTTTATTTCTCCGCCGCATATATTCTCTGAGTATCCCCCGCGGTCTCAGGGTGCGGTGTCCAGCAACGATCCGAACCGAATCGAGCGCCCTGTGCTTGCATCGAGCATCAGGACAGAGACGCAGAGTGAAATCATCGAGTCGGAGGGTATTCAACCAGGATCCGATCCTAAAGGCGCGGCCGCGTACCGCGCTTCGGTATATCCAGGGATCGAGATAAGATCCGAACAGTCAGCCGCTTCCGCGAGATCCGTAACGTCCTCCGCAATCCGATCCGAGGACTCATCCGCCAAATCCGAAACGTTTCCCGCTAAGATCCGAATATTCCTCCGCGGCAGATCCAATCTCCATATTCGGACAGCCGCTCCGCAGACATCCCCCACATCCACAAGGTCAGTGAACCAGCTGCACGAGACGCTGAGTACCGTGTTGCTCAGTGGTCGGGCTGGTTCGGCACAGGGGTCCCCTCCACCGCCCGCATAACCCCTTCCTAGGGTCACTCCAGGCCGCATGAGACGCCGAGTGCGCGTCACTCGGTAGTCGGGCCAGCGGTAAGCGCCGGGGGGCACGCAGATAGAGCACACCCGCAGGCGGACAACATCCCATTCCGTCATAGGGCCAAAACGTCACAAAGGACCGTCCCTGGCTGAGGGTGCTGGGCCATTCCGTGACAACCCCGCTCCCAAAAAAGACGCGAAACCCCCCCTTGCACCCTGCTCCCAAAAAGATGCTACACCCCCCGCACCCTGCTCCCAAAAAAGATGCAACACCCTGCTCCCAAAATAGACGTGTGGCGGAATGAGTGTTGTCCGCCTGCGGGTGTGTTCCTATCTGCGTACCCCCACTGCTTACCGCTGGCCCGACTACCGAGTGTCACGGCACTCGGCATCTCGTGCGGCCTGGGGTGACCCTGGGAAAGGGTTAGCGGGCTGTGGAGGGGACCCCTGCGTAGAACCAGCCCGACCACTGAGCCACACGGCACTCAGCGTCCCGAGCAGCTGGCTCACTGACCTTGCTGATGTATGTGACATCTGCGGAACGGCCGTACGGATATGGGGATCGGATCTCCCCCGGGTGAATATTCGGATCTTATGGTGATCTCCGTCGAGTGAATATTCGGATCTTATGGTGATCTCCGTCGAGTGAATATTCGGATCCTATGGTGATCTCCGTTGAGTAATTATTCATATCTTACTCACATGCCACTCGACATCCCGAAGCGCGGTGGACGGGCCGCGCCTTCGGATCGGAGGTAAGAATTGAAGAGTGGCCGAATATTCAGATGGTCGATGTCCGAACAATGCACCGCTGTCCTGATGCGGGATGCAGGCACAGGGTGTTCGGTTCGGATCTTATCTTAGGTAGGATGCCGTACTCTGAAGACTGCGCGGGATCTCAGAAATACGGCCGAAAATAAAAGTCACCAGGCGGAGCTGAATGCACTAGAAAATCTGTTTATTTTTTACACAACACATATATTTATAAACATTACCAGAAAGTCAGAACAATGGGAATCCCTGCCCGCCCACACAGGTCCCATTGGCCCTCGCTGGCAGGAGGCACCCGGGACCCGATTCGCATTGGAGGTTTCTAATCGGGGAGTTGCCGATTCGGACCGGATGGTCCGAATCGACCATTTTGCGATTCGACCGGATGGTCCGAATCGGCCATTTTCCGATCCGATCATTCCGACCGGATCCACGAGGCGCTGGGAAAATGGCGGCGAGCAAGGCACACAAAGGGATTCACATACATTTCGCAATACACACGGGGACACTTTTATTACACCACACACAAAACCACTTCTAAATAAAATATCTTGCGGAACTCCGCGGGTGCAACGGCACCTAGAGGTCTATGACGGAATGGGATGTTGTTCCGCCTGCGGGTGTGCTCTATCTGCGTGACCCCGTCGCTTACCGCTGGCCCGACTACCGAGTGACGCACACTCGGCGTCTCGTGCGGCCTGGCATGACCCCGGGAAGGGATTAGCGGGTGGTGGAGGGGACCCCTGCCTAGAACCAGCCCGACCACTGAGCCATACGGCACTCAGCGTCCCGAGCAGCTGGTTCACTGACCTTGTGGGTGTGGGACGTTCGTGGAAATCGGATCTGCCAGCCGCGGAGGAATCTTCGGATCTTATGTGGGAAACGTTTCGGATCTTCTCTTGCGGGAAACGTTTCCGATCCAGGTGCGGGTGAATCTTCGGATCTCCGGTGGAGGACTTTTCGGATCGGGGACAGATGAATCTTCGGATCCTGCGGGATCGGCGAGGGATTCGGATCTTACCGCAATCCCTCGCAATACCGAAGCGCGGTACGCGGCCGCACCCTTCGGATCGGATCTCTCGATCTGGGAACCGAATCGCCTTCCGCTGCGCCTCTGCCCTGATGCTCGATGCAGGCACAGAGCGCTCGGTTCGGTTCGGATCTGGGACACCGCACCCTGAGACCTCGAGGGATTCTCAGATACGAAAATACGGCGGAGAAATAATCACATCAGTCGAGGCTGGATGCACTGCTAAATCTGGCTTTATTATTCACAGTTCAAGCATTTATCACTTTCCACAAAATTACAATACAATGGGACTCCTTGCCCGCCCTCCCGGGACCCATTGGCCATTACGATTCAGGGAGTCGCCAATTCGGACCGGATGGTCCGAATCGGCCATTTTACGATTCGAACCGGATGGTTCGAATCGGCCATTTTCCGAATCGAAGATTCTGAACTGCGCCACAAGGTGATCGGAAAATGGCGGCGAGCAAGGCAGACAAAGGGAAAATACATTACGCAATAAACCAACGGGGACACTTTATTACACCACACAATAATCACATCTAAATAAAAGTACTTGCAAAACTAGGTGCGTGCCACCGCACCCAAGTGTCCATAGCCACCACTGTCACTGCACCGCCCCTGGCTGAGGGTGCTGGGCCATCCCGTGACACTCCTCCCCCTCCCCCAGTTCGACGCACCTGGTCTGACCCCACCGGGTCATACCGGGGAAGTCGGTGCTCCCAGGCCCGTAGTCTGTCTGGGGAGGCCGGGTCACCAGGCCTCTCCATTTGGCCCTGCGGCCGTGCCAGCTTGGTCGGGACCCCATGTCCTTAGGGTTTCCCCGGCCGGGCGAGAGGACATACGTCTGGGCCGGAGTACCTCCTGTGTCCCCTCCAGGGTTATCGCTCACCCGGGGAACCCGGGTGCTAAATGCACACGCCCCGGGTGCCCAGGTCAGCCGTGGGGAAGAACCGTGGCTGCGGGAGGCCCCCGAGCCCAAGGGTTGCCAAAATGGGCAGAGGCCAGCGGCGCTCTGCCCCGTTGCCAGCTCTTCCGCTGGAGGGCCAGGTACGGACACGGCAACCGAAGGAGCAAATAGAGCCAAACCTGGCTGCTCTTCCCTGCAGCCGACGAAGGGGACAAATGGATGCAACAGCAGTTGCACGGGGTCATCCTCGCTCTGCCCCTCGGGGCGAGTTGGGAGAAACGGGCAGAGGCCAGCGGCGCTCTGCCCTGGCGTCAGCTCTTCCGCTGGGTGGAAATCTCCTTGCGGGAGGATGGTTTCTTCCCCCCGGGACCGTCACTGGCTGCGCACAGCCCAGCCCGGGGGGACCATCTGTCTGCTCCACCTGGCAGGCTGTGGGTGGTGGGCAGAGGCCAGCGGCGCTCTGCCCCGTGGCCAGCTCTTCAGCTGCGTGAGGATCTCCTTGCGGGAGGATGGTTACTTCACCCCCCGGGGCAACCAATGGTTGCGCACAACCCATCCCGGGGGAACCACCTGTCTGCTCCTCCTGGCAGACTGTAAGCAGTGGGCAGAGGCCAGCGACACTCTGCCCCGTAGCCAGCTCTTCCGCTGGTTGGAGATCTCCTTGGGGAAGGATGGTTACTTCACCCCCCGGGGCAAACAACGGTTGCGCACAACCCATCCCGGGGGAACCATCTGTCTGCTTCTCCTGGCGGACTGTAAGCAGTGGGCAGAGGCCAGCGACACTCTGCCCCGTAGCCAGCTCTTCCGCTGGTTGGAGATCTCCTTGGGGAAGGATGGTCACTTCACCCCCCGGGGCAATCAATGGTTGCGCACAACCCATCCCGGGGAGACCATCCGTCTCCTCCCCCACTGGACCCGTGGCCTCAGCCACCCTGTCCTCTTGCGGGGTGAAGGGGGTAACTTCCTCTGCCGGAACCCCCACGGGCACCCATGGGTCCGCCTCGGCCTCCCATAGGTCCCAAACCTGGGGACTGTCGACTTCCTCCGCCGACCCGTCCCACCACGGGGAGCTCAGGCTCGACTGCGGAACGCCGTCCAACAGTTTTCGGTAAGCCACCTCGAGCTCCCACTCTCGCTCTGCTAGGGACTCCAGCTCCTCAAACACCGAGTCCCTGCTGTCTGACGGGATCTCCAGTTCCCGTCGTTCCAGGATGTCTTCCATCCGGTCTTCGGTCTCCTCTCCAAACTCGGGGTCGGCGGCCATGCTCGCGTAGAGCAGCCCCGTGCCTCCATAGCGAGGCCCTGCAGTGGAACTGCCTTCATTAGGGCGCACTGTCGGAGCGGCGGTTAGCCACCGGAGCGCGCGGTACGCGGCGTCCAGTGCGATCTCCTCCTGCACCAGACTCCGGAGCTCGGCCTCCCACTCCTCTGGGCCCCGACCTTGCAGGAACGCTGCTCGCACATCGTACTGCACCCGATGGACGACAGCGTCGGAAGGAATGTACACACCATGGCAGTCCCGCTCATGGTCCAGGGCCTCGTACCACAGTTCCTCTGTGGACCTCTGGTCCCGCTCCAGGCCCTCCTGCCGCCTTCTTGCCAACACGACCTTCAGGTCAGCGAAGGTGCCAGCGCAGGAGCACCGCTCCTCAATGGGGAATGTGGCGTCCTCAGATGCAGCTCCAGGCGAGCTGTGAGTCTCCATCCGAGGGTCGCGGGGATAAGTGACGTCCTCAGTACAGGCTCCAGGCGAGCTGAGAGTCCCGCAAGCGTAGTCACTGGGGGTTGCAGATTCCCAGGGTGAAGCTCCAGTCGAGCTGTGAGTCTCGACCCAGGGTTCCACAGGGTAGGGTTCGGGGTCAACATATTCAGGCTCTACTCCGCGGAGCTCTGCCAACCGCAACTCGTGCTGGCGTTCCTTCTCCTGCTCAACTTCCCGGTAGAACTCCCGAATCACCTTGCATCGGTCCGCCGTCGTCGGGGCATCTCCTAGCAGGGCGATCCGACGCCGCACCTCTCGGAGACCAGCATCTTCCTCCACCTCCGCTTGGACAGGGCTGGGGACGGGCATCGTCACCCTGTCCTGATCCATCCTGGTCAGTTCCTTGATCAGGGTCTTCCTCTTCTTGTTACCCGGCGTTCCTCCCTGGTTCTCCAACATCCCACGCAGGGTGTCCCTGTCGTAGTGGGTGTACACCGCCATGGCGTAGGTCTCCTAGGGCCTGCAGAGAGCGATCCCACCGCTGCCACCAGTATGACAGAATGGAGATGTTGTTCCGCCTGCGGGTGTGCTCTATCTGCGTGACCCCGTCGCTTACCGCTGGCCCGACTACCGAGTGACGCACACTCGGCGTCTCGTGCGGCCTGGCGTGACCCCGGGAAGGGATTAGCGGGCGGTGGAGGGGACCCCTGCCTAGAACCAGCCCGACCACTGAGCCATACGGCACTCAGCGTCCCGAGCAGCTGGTTCACTGACCTTGTGGGTGTGGGACGTTCGTGGAAATCGGATCTGCCAGCCGCGAAGGAATCTTCGGATCTTATGTGGGAAACGTTTCGGATCTTCTCTTGCGGGAAATGTTTCCGATCCAGGTGCGGGTGAATCTTCGGATCTCCGGTGGAGGACTTTTCGGATCGGGGACAGATGAATCTTCGGATCCTGCGGGATCGGCGAGGGATTCGGATCTTACCGCAATCCCTCGCAATACCGAAGCGCGGTACGCGGCCGCGCCCTTCGGATCGGATCTCTCGATCTGGGAACCGAATCGCCTTCCGCTGCGCCTCTACCCTGATGCTCGATGCAGGCACAGAGCGCTCGGTTCGGTTCGGATCTGGGACACCGCACCCTGAGACCTCGAGGGATTCTCAGATACGAAAATACGGCGGAGAAATAATCACATCAGTCGAGGCTGGATGCACTGCTAAATCTGGCTTTATTATTCACAGTTCAAGCATTTATCACTTTCCACAAAATTACAATACAATGGGACTCCTTGCCCGCCCTCCCGGGACCCATTGGCCATTACGATTCAGGGAGTCGCCAATTCGGACCGGAGGGTCCGAATCGGCCATTTTACGATTCGAACGGATGGTTCGAATCGGCCATTTTCCATTCCGAATCGAAGATTCTGAACTGCGCCACAAGGTGATCGGAAAATGGCGGCGAGCAAGGCAGACAAAGGGAAAATACATTACGCAATAAACCAACGGGGACACTTTATTACACCACACAATAATCACATCTAAATAAAAGTACTTGCAAAACTAGGTGCGTGCCACCGCACCCAAGTGTCCATAGCCACCACTGTCACTGCACCGCCCCTGGCTGAGGGTGCTGGGCCATCCCGTGACAGGGACGGATGAAGCTTCGGATCTTGCGGGATCGGCGAGGGATTCGGATCTTACCGCAATCCCTCGCAATACCGAAGCGCGGTACACGGCCGCTTCCTTCGGATCGGATCCTCGTCCGATAGCCTGTGAACCGAATCTCATCCGCTGCGCCTCTGCCCTGATTCTCGATGCAGGTACAGAGCGCTCGGTTCGGTTCGGATCGTCTGGGACACCACACCCTGAGACCTCGAGGGATTCTCAGAACGAAAAGTACGGCGGAAAAATAACCACATCAGACGAGGCTGGATGCACTGCTAAATCTGGCTTTATTATTTACAGTTTAAGCATTTATCAACTTTCCAAGAATTACAATACAATGGGAATCCTTGCCCGCCCTCCCAGGACCCATTGGCCATTACGATTCGGGGAGTCGCCAATTCGGACCGGATGGTCCGAATCGGCCATTTTACGATTCGAACCGGATGGTTCGAATCGGCCATTTTCCTAATTGAAGATTCTGAACTGCGCCACAAGGTGATCGGAAAATGGCGGCGGGCAAGGCAGACAAAGGGAAAATACATTTCGCAATAAACCAACGGGGACACTTTATTACACCACACAATAATCACATCTAAATAAAAGTACTTGCAAAACTAGGTGCGTGCCACCGCACCTAAGTGTCCATAGCCACCACTGTCACTGCACCGCCCCTGGCTGAGGGTGCTGGGCCATTCCGTGACACTCCTCCCCCTCCCCCAGTTCGACGCACCTGGTCTGACCCCACCGGGTCATACCGGGGAAGTCGGTGCTCCCAGGCCCGTAGTCTGTCTGGGGAGGCCGGGTCACCAGGCCTCTCCATTTGGCCTTGCGGCCGTGCCAGCTTGGTCGGGACCCCACGTCCTTAGGGTTACCCCGGCTGGGCGAGAGGACATACGTCTGGGCCGGAGTACCTCCTGTGTCACCTCCAGGGTTATCGCTCACCCGGGGAACCCGGGTGCTAAATGCACACGCCCCGGGTGCCCAGGTCAGCCGTGGGAAAGAACCGTGGCTGCGTGGGGCCCCCGAGCCCACGGGTTGCCAAAATGGGCAGAGGCCAGCGGCGCCCTGCCCCGTTGCCAGCTCTTCCGCTGGATGGCCAGGTACGGACACGGCAACCGAAGGAGCAAATAAAGCCACACCTGGCTGCTCTTCCTGGCAGCCGAAGAAGGGGACAAATGGATGCAACGGCAGTTGCACGGGGTCATCCTCGCTCTGCCCCTCGGGGCAAGTTGGGAGAAACGGGCAGAGGCCAGCGGCGCTCTGCCCTGGTGTCAGCTCTTCTGCTGAGTGGGGATCTCCTTGCGGGAGGATGGTTTCTTCCCCCCCCGGGACCATCAGCGGTTGCGCACAGCCCAGCCCGGGGGGACCATCTGTCTGCTCCACCTGGCAGACTGTGGGTAGTGGGCAGAGGCCAGCGGCGCTCTGCCCCGTGGCCAGCTCTTCAGCTGGGTGAGGATCTCCTTGCGGGAGGATGGTTTCTTCCCCCCCGGGGCAATCAATGGTTGCGCACAACCCATCCCGGGGGAATCATCCGTCTGCTCCTCCTGGCAGATTTTGGGTAGTGGGCAGAGGCCAGCAGCACTCTGCCCCGTAGCCAGCTCTTCCGCTGGTTGGAGATCTCCTTGGGGAAGGATGGTCACTTCACCCCCCGGGGCAATCAATGGTTGCGCACAACCCATCCCGGGGAAACCATCTGTCTGCTCCTCCCGGCAGACTGTAAGCAGTGGGCAGAGGCCAGCGACACTCTGCCCCGTAGCCAGCTCTTCCGCTGGTTGGAGATCTCCTTGGGGAAGGATGGTCACTTCACCCCCCGGGGCAAACAATGGTTGTGCACAACCCATCCCGGGGAGACCATCCGTCTCCTCCCCCGCTGGACCCGTGGCCTCGGCCACCCTGTCCTCTTGCGGGGTGAAGGGGGTAACTTCCTCTGCCGGAACCCCCACGGGCACCCATGGGTCCGCCTCGGCCTCCCATAGGTCCCAAACCTGAAGACTGTCGACTTCCTCCGCCGACCCGTCCCACCACGGGGAGCTCAGGCTCGACTGCGGAACGCCGTCCAACAGTCTTCGGTAAGCCACCTCGAGCTCCCACTCTCGCTCCGCTAGGGACTCCAGCTCCTCAAACACCGAGTCCCTGCTGTCTGTCGGGAGCTCCAGTTCCCGTCGCTCCAGGATCTCTTCCATCCGTTCTTCGGTCTCTTCTCCGAACTCAGGGTCGGCGGCCATGCCCGCGTAGAGCAGCCCCGTACCTCCGTAGCGAGGCCCTGCAGTGGAACTGCCTTCAATAGGGCGCACTGTCGGAGGGGCGGTTAGCCACCGGAGCACGCGGTACGCGGCGTCCAGTGCGATCTCCTGTTGCACCAGACTCCGGAGCTCGGCCTCCCACTCCTCTGGGGCCCGACCTTGCAGGAACGCTGCTCGCACATCGTACTGCACCCGATGGACGACAGCGTCGGAGGGAATGTACACACCATGGCAGTCCCGCTCATGGTCCAGGGCCTCGTACCACAGTTCCTCTGTGGACCTCTGGTCCCGCTCCAGGCCCTCCTGCAGCCTTCTTGCCAACACGACCTTCATGTCAGCGAAGGTGCCGGCACAGGAGCACCGCTCCTCAATGGGGAATGTGGCGTCCTCAGATGCAGCTCCAGGCGAGCTGTGAGTCTCCATCCGGGGGTCGCTGGGATGAGTGACGTCCTCAGTACAGGCTCCAGGCGAGCTGAGAGTCCCGCAAGGGCAATCACTGGGGGTTGCAGATTCCCAAGGTGAAGCTCCAGTCGAGCTGTGAGCCTCGACCCAGGGTTCCACGGGGTAGGGTTCGGGGTCAACATATTCAGGCTCTGCTCCGCGGAGCTCTGCCAACCGCAGCTCGTGCTGGCGGTCCTTTTCTTGCTCAACCTCCCGGTAAACTTCCCGAATCACTTTGCATCGGTCCGCCGTCGTCGGGGCTTCTCCGAGCAGGGCGATCCGACGCCGCACCTCTCGGAGGCCAGCATCTTCCTCCACCTCTGCGTGGACAGGGCTGGGGACGGGCGTCGTCACCCTGTCCTGATCCATCCTGGTCAGTTCCTTGATCAGGGTTTTCCGGTTCTTCTTACCCGGCGTTCCTCCCCGGTTTTCCAACATCCCACGCAGGGTGTCCCGGTCGTAGTAGGTGTACACCACCATGGCGTAGGTCTCCTAGGGGCCTGCAGAGAGCTATCCCACCGCTGCCACCAGTATGACGGAATGGGATGTTGTTCCGCCTGCGGGTGTGCTCTATCTGCGTGACCCCGTCGCTTACCGCTGGCCCGACTACCGAGTGACGCACACTCTGCGTCTCGTGCGGCCTGGCGTGACCCCGGGAAGGGGTTAGCGGGCGGTGGAGGGAACCCCCTGCCTAGAACCAGCCCGACCACTGAGCCATACGGCACTCAGCGTCCCGAGCAGCTGGATCACTGACCTTGCGGGTGTGGGACGTTCGTGGAGATCGGATCTGCCAGCCGCGGAGGAATCTTCGTATCTTATGTGGGAAACGTTTCGGATCTTATGCGGGAAACGTTTCCGATCTCGGCGCGGGTAAATCTTCGGATCTCAGTGGAGGACTTTTCGGATCGGGGACGGATGTAGCTTCGGATCTTGCGGGATCGGCGAGGGATTCGGATCTTACCGCAATCCCTCGCAATACCGAAGCGCGGTACACGGCCGCTTCCTTCGGATCGGATCCTCGTCCGATAGCCTGTGAACCGAATCTCATCCGCTGCGCCTCTGCCCTGATTCTCGATGCAGGTACAGAGCGCTCGGTTCGGTTCGGATCGTCTGGGACACCGCACCCTGAGACCTCGAGGGATTCTCAGAACGAAAAGTACGGCGGAAAAATAACCACATCAGACGAGGCTGGATGCACTGCTAAATCTGGCTTTATTATTTACAGTTCAAGCATTTATCAACTTTCCACAAATTACAATACAATGGGAATCCTTGCCCGCCCTCCCAGGACCCATTGGCCATTACGATTCGGGGAGTCGCCAATTCGGACCGGATGGTCCGAATCGGCCATTTTACGATTCGAACCGGATGGTTCGAATCGGCCATTTTCCGAATCGAAGATTCTGAACTGTGCCACAAGGTGATCGGAAAATGGCGGCGGGCAAGGCAGACAAAGGGAAAATACATTTCGCAATAAACCAACGGGGACACTTTATTACACCACACAATAATCACATCTAAATAAAAGTACTTGCAAAACTAGGTGCGTGCCACCGCACCTAAGTGTCCATAGCCACCACTGTCACTGCACCGCCCCTGGCTGAGGGTGCTGGGCCATTCCGTGACAAGGTCTATGCACAAAACCACGTCCCCATGAACCGCCCCTGGCTGAGGGTGCTGGGCCATTCCGTGACAAGACGCAACACCCCCCCCCCTTGCACCTCGCTCCCAAAAAAGACACGACATCCCCTCTTGCACCCCGCTCCCAAAAAAGATGCGATACTCTGCTCCCAAAAAAGACGCGACACCCCCCTTGCACCCCGCTTCCAAAAAAGACGCGACACCCTGCTCCCAAAAAAGAGGCGACACCCCTTTGCACCCCGTTCCCAAAAAAGATGCAACACCCTGCTCCCAAAAAAGACGCAACACCCCCCTTTGCAACCCACTCCCAAAAAAGACACGACACCCCCTTGCACCCCGCTCCCAAAAAAGATGTGACACCCTGCTCCCAAAAAAGATGCGACACCCCCCCTTGTACCACGCTCCCAAAAAAGACGCGAAACCACCCCTTGGACCCCGCTCCCAAAAAAAAAGCAACACCCTGCTCCCAAAAAAGACACAACACCCCCCTTGCACCCCGCTCCCAAAAAATATGTGACACCCCCCCTTGCACCCCACTCCCAAAAAAGAAGCGACACCCCCCTTGCACCCAGCTCCCAAAAAAGATGCAACACCCTGCTCCCAAAAAAGACACGCCACCCCCCCTTGCACCCCGCTCCTAAAAAAGATGCGACACCCCCCTGCACCCTGCTCCCAAAAAAGATGCAACACCCTGCTCCCAAAATAGACGCGACACCCCCCCCTTGAACCCCGCTCCCAAAAAAGACACGACATCCCCTCTTGCACCCCGCTCCCAAAAAAGATGCAATACTCTACTCCCAAAAAAGACGCGACACCCCCCCTTGCACCCCGCTTCCAAAAAAGACGCGACACCCTGCTCCCAAAAAAGACGCGACACCCCCCTTGCACCCCGCTCCCAAGAAAGACGCAACACCCTGCTCCCAAAAAAGACGCGACACACCCCCTTGCACCCCGCTCCCAAAAAAGATGCAACACCCTGCTCCCAAAAAAGATGCGACACCCCCACTTGCACCCCGCTCCCAAAAAAGACGCGACATCCCATTGCACCCCGCTCCCAAAACAGACGCAACACCCTGCTCCCAAAAAAGACGCGACACCCTGCTCCCAAAAAAGACACTGTGACGGAATGGGAGCATCCGCCTGTGGTCCTGCTCTATCTGACCCCCTCTTTGGTGTTGCCAAGCCCGACTACCGAGTGGCACGGCACCCGGCGTCTTGAGCGGCTCGGGTAGAAGACCACATGGCGGTGGAGATCTCAAGAGTATATGGGGCACCCACGGTGGAAATCCGCCCGACTACTGAGTGGCATGGCACTCGGCGTCTCGAGCAGCGGTTCTACTGACCTTCGGAAGGCTGGAGACGGTCTGCGTGGTGAACAGCGGTTCGGTAGAGTCTCCTTGAAGATGCGGGGCACGGCGCTGAGCCGAGGTCCCGATTCGGGGTGGTTGCGGTATCCCGAGGTACCGATCCAAGGTGGCGCAACGGCGCGGCGAATCGATGTTCTGCTGCGGAGTTAGAGTGACCCGTTCCTGGGCGGTGGTGATATATAGCTGGCGTGAAATGACAACACCAGACGGAGCTGCATGTATCAAACACTCAGATGAACTGACTCTTTTAATGAACAACGCCACTATTTATGCTGAAGTACAACAGTCACAATTTGCATACCCATACTAATTACTAGCATACCCATACTAATTAGTTATGTCAGTTATTTACAATCAACATTCTTCACATTCTCTTAGCCTTCAACTCACACAACGTTTGTACATCCATTGTTCCAGCACATCAGATTAAACACACACTATCAGAGATCCCTTAAATTAAACATGTAGCTAGATAATGGGGAAAATCCCTGACGCATAAATTACACAGCAGCAAAACTTGTTTACTAGCTACAGAAATACACATTTACCTACAGGAATATAAGTATGTTTTAAAACCAAAGCTATGTCATTTCACTAAACTAAATTAGACTAAAACCAAACGATGTAAAGTATATTTAAAATCACACAGGGTACATCTTAATACAGCACATCAAGTAAAACCACATCTAGCAAGGAAAATAAACTGTTCATACATTGAAACGCACACTGCAAATGTTCAAAGGAAAACAAGGTCCTTTTAAAAACGTCTTGGGTTTGAGTCCTGGGTCTCGCTGCGCCGAGCCCCTATGTCCCTTCCGTGACACTCCTCCCCCTTTCCAAAGTCCGACGAGCCCGGTTGGACCCACACGGGTCGTATAGGGGGAGTCGGTGCAGTCTCTGCGGCCCATAGTCCGTGGGCAAGAGGCGAGCCGCCAGGCTTCTCCAGTGGTGCTCGCGGCCGTGCCTGGCAGGTTGTAAGTCCTTCGGGGTACCCCCTCCGCAATAAGTGTCCCGTGGTTGGGGAGAGGTACCACCTGTGCCATCTCCAGTGGTCTTGGGTACTCGGGGAACAAGGGGGCTAAAGGCATGCGCCCCAAGTGCCTTGGTCAGCCGTTGATAAAAATGGTGGCTGCAGGGGGCCTCCGGGCCAAAGGGTTGCAAAGAGGGGCAGGTTGGCAACCGGCTCTGCTCTGTCACCAGCGCGTCGGCTGGGGTGGTGAATGCTGGAGAAGAACCACCTGGTGGGAGAAGGACGTCCTCCATCTCTGGTGGGGTTGGTGGCTGCAAATCAACCCGCTCAGGGGAATCCTCCTTCTGCTCCTCGGTGCAGATAAGGGAGAGTGCACAGAGGCCAGATGCACTCTGCCCCGTTGTCAGCGCTTCTGCTGGGCAGGCGGGTGCGGGAGCAACATCCAGCGGGGAAGATGGGGTCAAGGGCTGCACAACAATCAGCCCAAGGAAATCCTCCTTCTGCCCTTCGGGACAGAAGCCGGAGGGTGGACAGAGGCCAGATGCACTCTGCCCCATTGCCAGCTCTTCTGCTGGGGAGGTGGGTGCCTGAACAACGTCCAGGGGGTCGGACGAGGTAAGCGGCTGTGGGGGAGACAGCCCCAGGGTATCCCCCTCCTGCTCCTCGGGACAGCTGGGAAAAGGTGGGCAGAGGCCAGCGGCACTCTGCCCCGTGGCCAGCTCTTCGGCTGGGTGGGTGTCCCCTTGCGGGAGGATGGTTTCTTCCATCCCCAGGGCGATCAATGGCTGCGAGCAACCCAGTCCGGGGGAACCATCTGTCTGCTCCTCCTGGCAGACTGTGGGAAGTGGGCAGAGGTCAGCGGTGCTCTGCCCCGTGGCCAGCTCTTCGGCTGGGTGGAGGACTCCTTGCAGGAGGATGGTTTCTTCCATCCCCAGGGCGATCAATGGCTGCAAGCAACCCAGCCCGGGGGAACCATCTGTCTGCTCCTCCTGGCAGACTGTGGGAAGTGGGCAGAGGCCAGCGGTGCTCTGCCCCATTGCCAGCTCTTCTGCTGGACCCGTGGACACGGCCACCATGTCTTCCTGCGGGTTTGAGGGAATCGCTTTTTCTACTGTGGCCCCAACGAGGACCCATGGGAGCGGCTCGGCCTCCCATACTTCGGGGTCTCTTGGACTGTCGGTTTCTTCCGCCGGACAGTCCCAGGACATGGGACTCAGACCTAACTGCAGAACGCTGTCCAACAATCTCCTGTAGGCCTTCTCGAGCTCCCATTCTCGCTCCACCAGGAACTCCATCTCCTCTGGCTCGAAGTCCCTGCTCTCGTATGGGATTTCCTCTTCCCGCCGCTCCAGGATCTCCTCCAACCGCTCCTCCGACTCTTCTCCAAACCCAGGGTCGTCGACCATCCTGGCGTAGAGCAGCCCTGTGCCGCCGTAGTGGAGACCTGCGCTGGTGGCGCCGTCGGGAGTGCGGGGTATCAGGGGACCTGTTAACCACCGGAACGCGCGGTACGCGGCGTCCAGGGCCATCTCTTGCCGCACCAGGCCTTGGAGCTCGGCCTCCCACTCGTCCGGGTGTCGGCCCTTCAGGAATACAGCTCTGGCATTGTACTGCACCTGATAAATGACAGCGTCCGAAGGGACATCAACCCCGTGGCAGTCCCTTTCATGGTGTAGCGCCTCATACCAAAGCTCCTGGCGAATCTCGTCCCGCCACTCAGGCCCAGTGGGCTCAACTGCGGACCCGAGGTACCGATCCAGGCCCTCCTGCAGCCTTTTTGGAAATTCAGCCCCCATGTCGGCGAGGGTTCCGGCACAGGGGCACCACTCCTCGATGGGAATGTGGCGTCCTCAGATGCAGCTCCAGACGAGCTGTAAGTCTCCATCCAGGGGTCGCTGGGATGTGCGATTTCCCAAATACAGACTCCAGGCGAGCTGTAAGTCCCGAAAGGGGTATCGCTGGGGGGTGTAGATTCCCGGGATGAAGCTCCAGTCGAGCTGTAAACCTCGACCCAGGGTTCTACGGGGGTTGGGGACGGGGTCAGAATGTTCATCACTCTTCATACAGAGCGCCGCCATCCACAACTCGTGCTGACGGTCCCTCTCCTCATCCGCTTGGAGGTCCATCATTAGCCGGCTCACCGTGTCCTCGGAGGGGGTGAGGCCGAATCCTTCGAACATGGACCGAGCTCTCTGCCGAAGGTGATCATTAAGGTCCTGAGTCAGGGTTGGGGTGCTCACCATTTGCTGGTCCATCCTGGTCAGCTCCTTCACCAGGGTTTTCTTATTTTTGTTGCTGGGAGTTCCTTCCCGATTCTCCAACATGCCCCGCAGGACGTCCCGTCTGTAGGCACTGTACCCAGCCATGGTGGGGGTCTTCTTGGGGGTTGCAGAGAGCAGATCCCACCGCTGCCACCAGTGTGGCGGAATGGGTGGTGTCCGCCTGCGGGTGTGCTCCTATCTGCTCCTGCCACTGCGCTTACCACCGGCCCGACTACCGAGTGGCGCGGCACCCGGCGTCTCGTGCGGCCTGGAGTGACCCTGGGGAAGGGTTGGCGGGCTGTGGAGAGGGACCCCTGCGGGAGATCAGCCCGACCACCGAGTGTCACGGCACTCGGCATCCCGAGCAGCTGATCTACTGACCTTGGTGGAATTCGGATCGTCTGCGGAGCGGGCCGTTCGGATGGAAGAATCGGATTTCCTTCGGATAAGAATCGGAACTCCTTCGGTCGTGTAGCGCTCGGTATACCGAGGCGCGGGAGACGCGCCGCGGTTTCGGATCGGGGCCAGGAATCGAAGCGTATCCGATCGTTCGATCTGGTCGAACGAAGCCCGTACGATGCACCTCTGTCCTGATCCGAGATACAGACACAGGGTAGTCAGATCGTACCTCGTGGGAAACGTACCCCAGAGACCGCGAGGGATCTCAGGAGTACGGCCGAAAATAAAGGACACCAGGCGGAGCTGTATGCACTAGATGATCTGACTATTACTGGGAAGGCACATATATTTATAAACATTTGTACAGCAAGAAAACAATAGGAATCCCTGCCCGCCCCCACAAGTCTCATTGGCCCTCGCTGGAAAAAGGTACCTGGGTCCCGATTCGTATTGGCTGTTACGAATCGGGGTGTTGCCGATTCGTAACCGGATGGTTCGAATCGGCCATTTTTCGATTCGACCGGATGGTCCGAATCGGCCATTTTACGATCCGATCAATTCGACCGGATCCACGAGGCCCTGGGAAATGGCAGCGAGCAAAGCATACAATGGGGTTTTTACACACATTTCACAATACACATACGGGGACACTTTTATTACACCACACAATGAAACAACATCTAATAAAATAAAGCAAGGTGTTCTGCTGGTGCAACGGCACCTAGGAGTCTATAGGGACCAACAAGTCACAAAGGACTGTCCCTGGCTGAGGGTGCTGGGCCATTCTGTGACACCCCCCTTGCACCCTGCTCCCAAAAAAGCTGCAACACCCTGCTCCCAAAATAGACGTGACACCCCCTTGCACCCCACTCCCAAAAAAGACACGACATCCCCCCTTGCACTTCGCTCCCAAAAAAGATGCGACACTCTGCTCCCAAAAAAGACACGACACCCCCCCTTGCACCCCGCTTCCAAAAAAGACACAACACCCTGCTCCCAAAAGAGACGCAACACCCCCCTTTGCACCCCGGTCCCAAGAAAGACGCAACACCCTGCTCCCAAAAAAGATGCAACACCCCCCCTTGCACCCCGCTCCCAAAAAAGATGCAACACCCTGCTCCCAAAAAAGACGCGACACCCCCCCTTGCAACCCACTCCCAAAAAAGACGCGACACCCCCCCTTGCACCCCGCTCCCAAAAAAGATGCAACACCCCCCCTTGCACCACGCTCCCAAAAAAGACGCGACACCACCCCTTGCACCCCGCTCCCAAAAAAGATGCAACACCCTGCTCCAAAAAAAGACGCAACACCCGCCCTTGCACCCCGCTCCCAAAAAAGATGCGACACCCTGCTCCCAAAAAAGACGTGACACCCCCCCTTGCACCCCGCTCCCAAAAAAGACGTGACACCCCCCTTGCACCCAGCTCCCAAAAAAGATGCAACACCCTGCTCCCAAAAAAGATGCGCCACCCCCCTTGCACCCCGCTCCTAAAAAAGATGCGACACCCCCCTGCACCCTTCTCCCAAAAAAGATGCAACAACCTGCTCCCAAAATAGACGCGACACCCCCCTTGCACCCCGCTTCCAAAAAGGACGCAACACCCTGCTCCCAAAAAAGACGCGACACCCCCCTTGAACCCCACTCCCAAAAAAGACGCGACACCCCTCTTGCACCCCACTCCCAAAAAAGATGCGACACCCTGCTCCCAAAAAAGATGCGACACCCCCCTTGCACCCCGCTCCCAAAAAAGATGCAACACCCCCTTGCACCCCACTCCCAAAAAAGATGCAACACCCTGCTCCCAAAATAGACGCGACACCCCCCCTTGCACCCCGCTTCCAAAAAGGACGCAACACCCTGCTCCCAAAAAAGACGCAACACCCCCCTTGAACTACACTCCCAAAAAAGACGCGACACCCCTCTTGCACCCCACTCCCAAAAAAGATGCGACACCCTGCTCCCAAAAAAGATGCGACACCCCCCTTGCACCCCGCTCCCAAAAAAGATGCAACACCCCCTTGCACCCCACTCCCAAAAAAGACGCAACACCCTGCTCCCAATAAAGATGCGACAACCCCCCTTGCACCCCGCTCCCAAAAAAGACGCGACACCCCCCTTTGCACCCCGCTCCCAAAAAAGATGCAACACCCTGCTCCCAATAAAGACGCGACACCCCCCTTGCACCCCACTCCCAAAAAAGATGCAACACCCTGCTCCCAAAAAAGACGCAACACCCTGCTCCCAAAAAAGTCGCGACACCCCCCTTGCACCCCGCTCCCAAAAAAGACACGACACCCCCCCTTGCACCCTGCTCCCAAAAAAGATGCGAAACCCTGTGTGACGGAATGAGGTGTTAGCCGTCTGCGGGTGTGCTCCAATCTGACCCCCTCTAGATGGCGTCAGGCCCGACTAACGAGTGTCATGGCACTCGGCGTCTCGAGCGGCCTGAGATGACCCTGGCATTACTTGGCGAGATGGTGCTGCCGAATTAAGTTTACCCGTTCTGCGTAGTGGGGAGCTAGGAGACCGCAGAGTGTCTCCTGCACTGTGATTTTAGCCATCTGACTGTGGGAAGCCTCGCTTTCCTTCCCTTGCATTGCCCATGGCGATTCGAATCGGCTTATCGTCTTACCCCTGCGTCCAGGGAAACCCTGCACCAATTTAGGAGAGCACCGTCTGGTGTCCTCTTTCACGGTGGATTGTCAGACTATATCCACTATAGTCCCCCAACTAGAGACCCTATCCGAGGCAACGTGTAACTCTATGGCTTGTTGTCCCAACAGGTCTGGTACAGAACTATGCCCCAAACGATTAGTCAACAACCACAGAATTGAATTATGTCTCTACCCCTCACAGTGTATGCATACACAAACGTATACGCTGTACGCCCGTACACTGCGTCGCCAGACTAAACCGCACAGCACAATGACTATAATCTTTCTCTACAGAACAATGTGGCTTCTCTCAGTATACATTTGTTAAATGGGGATAGCCTTCTGCTGTCTATTTCCTAGCTGTACGATGTCTCATTACAACACATGAATCACTGTCACCAAATGAAAAAAATTCTCAAAACAGAAACTAACAGTCTGAACGTAAAATGACCTTCTCGCTGCGCAAAGCAACTCTAAACCAATAAAAAAGCGTGTTATTTTCGCTTGCACGATTTGCTTTGACGTAGTAAATATAAAAAGAAAGTTTTAAAACCAAATCCTTTCTTTTTCTACCGCAAAACCAACCGTAATGCGATACTATGCAAAACGCAGCAAGGTTCTAAAACTCAAAACAATAACATAAAAAAACACAACTGAAGTACATTCTCTACCAAAACTTCAGTTACAGGACGTCTTGCTATATACATTGAGATTCAGTAAAAAGTAACTTTTAACTTAAAACCACCAAAACTCAATGCAAACACCAAGAACAAAACAAAAAACCCTTAGAACAAACAATTGTATAGGACTGAATTAACACATCAATGCCTGAAACAGTCCAGTCCCCGGCCACCTTTATATTACCATAGAAACAGTATTTAACATTACAATAAGGTCCCCAAACAGGTTTCCAGCGAAAGGAAAAAGTCACATTTGAATTAAGTTTAAAAGTTCCATTTTTTCTTTTTTTTTTCCTGAAAAAATACAAACAGTAAAATAGTTTAGAAAGACCTCAATAACATTTCTTCGTTTCCCCTTTTCTGGAACCCAAAATTAGGAACTCTGCTGAATTCCCAGAGGCGATCTCTTTCCTCTCTAAGCTTCACATTTTCACATTTCAGCCGTTCATATTGTGATTTTAAATCTGTTTCCTGGATCCATGACCTTGGCTGTCCCTGGCTTCTATGCCTTTGCAAAGATCCATGTCTGGGACCATTACCCCACCTTGCTGAATAAACCGCTTTACTTCTAGCTGTGGTTCTGGGATACTTAGAATCTCTGTGTCTGTTGCCATTAGTTACCACACAGTACCTGGCAATATGTGAAAATCCCCTGCATGCAAAACAATGAATAGCTTGTCTCCCTGCACATAACCTTCTCTGGGCACATGGTGATCGGCCTTGCTGCACAACACTAACCGTCCCAGCATGACTAGATCCCACACTACTATCTGAATGGAGTACTTTTACCACAGACTCACCTGAGGTATCCTCCGCCATTGCACTAACATTTCCAACTCCAGGGTCAGGCAAATTGTCCATCTCCATCCCTGAGTCGGTTTCAGGTTCTGACCCAAAGTCCTCAGACTTCTCCATACTTACAGCACAATGTTCAGCTTCTCTCCTGCTGCTGGGACCAGACAATTCCCTTACAGCCTCCTGTGCATGCGTCAAGCTTTCAGACAAACATTCATTCTCCTTGCACAGCTCAGTATTAGACCTGACAGTACATTCATACTCTGTGCTAGCTTCAGCTGCCTGCTGGACAACAAGAGCTCTCAATTTATCTATTTCTACTTTTAAATCTTCCAGCTCTCCTTCCAAACTCAGCTTCAGCCTACGAGACTCCTGAAATTTATCAGCTATCCAACCAGCAGCAAAAATCAGAGCATACTTTCCTTTCCGTTTGCGGAACTTTCCGTTACCTATCAGGTTTGCTACACAATTCTTGGCCTCCCACCAAGGATCAATAGATCCCTGCATAGCTTGAACAATGGCCGCCGTGTGTTGTACCTTAGCTACTTCCTTAAAAATGCTTTCCATTGTACAGGAATACAAACACTACAATGCTTACTACGAAAAAGACACTGCTATCAATCTCTATGAGTTGTCCCAATACTTTTGGCACAGAACTACAAAGCACCACCCTCTAGGGATGTGTGTTTCAGGTTTCGGAATTTCGGAATTTTCACGAAATTTCCCGATTCGTGTTTTCGGATGCGGCCGATTTTCCGAAAATTTTTAGATCCGAAAATGGCAGATCCGAAAAGTTTTCCGAGCCGAAACAAAATATTTTCGGAATTTTCGAATGGACTTGAAATGTGTCAAATCGAAATTTATTTTCGCTCTATTCATGATTTCGGTTCTGTCACGGAATGGCCCAGCACCCTCAGCCAGGGGCGGTGCAGTGACAGTGGTGGCTATGGACACTTAGGTGCGGTGGCACGCACCCAGTTTTGCAAGTACTTTTATTTAGATGTGATTATTGTGTGGTGTAAAAGTGTCCCCGTTGGTTTATTGCGTAATGTATTTTCCCTTTGTCTGCCTTGCCCGCCGCCATTTTCCGATCACCTTGTGGCGCAGTTCAGAATCTTCGATTCGGAAAATGGCCGATTCGAACCATCCGGTTCGAATCGTAAAATGGCCGATTCGGACCATCCGGTCCGAATTGGCGACTCCCCGAATCGTAATGGCCAATGGGTCCTGGGAGGGCGGGCAAGGAGTCCCATTGTATTGTAATTTTATGGAAAGTGATAAATGCTTGAACTGTAAATAATAAAGCCAGATTTAGCAGTGCATCCAGCCTCGACTGATGTGTTATTTCCTCGCCGTATTTTCGTATCTGAGTATCCTCCGCGGTCTCAGGGTACGGTGCCCACCCAGATCCGAACCGAACCGAGCGCTCTGTGCCTGCATCGAGCATCAGGACAGAGGCGCAGCGGAAGGCGATTCGGTTCCCAGATTGAGAGATCCGATCCGAAGGGCGCGGCCGTGTACCGCGCTTCGGTATTGCGAGGGATTGCGGTAAGATCCGAATCGGAAAACATTTCCGGCAGAAGATCCGAAACGTTTCCCACATAAGATCCGAAGATTCCTCCACGGCTGGCAGTTCCGATCTCCACGAACGTCCCACACCCACAAGGTCAGTGAACCAGCTGCTCGGGACGCTGAGTGCCGTATGGCTCAGTGGTCAGGCTGGTTCTAGGCAGGGGTCCCCTCCACCGCCCGCTAACCCCTTCCCGGGGTCACGCCAGGCCGCACGAGACGCCGAGTGCGCGCCACTCGGTAGTCGGGCCAGCGGTAAGCGACGGGGTCACGCAGATAGAGCACACCCGCAGGCGGAACAACATCTCCATTCCGTCATACTGGTGGCAGCGGTGGGATCGCTCTCTGCAGGCCCCTAGGAGACCTACGCCATGGTGGTGTACACCTTCTACGACCGGGACACCCTGCGTGGGATGTTGGAAAACTGGGGAGGAACGCCGGGTAAGAAGAACCGGAAAACCCTGATCAAGGAACTGACCAGGATGGATCAGGACAGGGTGACGACGCCCGTCCCCAGTCCTGTCCACGCAGAGGTGGAGGAAGATGCTGGCCTCAGGGAGTTGCGGCGTCGGATTGCCCTGCTCGGAGATGCCTCAGCGACGGTGGACAGATACGAGGTGATTCGGGAGTTCTACCGGGAAGTTGAGCAGGAGAAGGAACGCCAGCATGAGCTGCGGTTGGCAGAGCTCCGCGGAGCAGAGACTGAATATAGTAACCCCGAACCCTACCCCGTGGAACCCCGGGACGAGGCTTGCAGCTTGACTGGAGCTTCACCTGGGGAGTCTGCAACCCCCAGTGATTGCCCTTGCGGGACTCTCAGCTCGCCTGGAGCCTGTACTGAGGACGTCACTCATCCCAGCGACCCTCGGATGGAGACTCACAGCTCGCCTGGAGCTGCATCTGAGGACGCCACATTCCCCGTTGAGGAGCGGTGCTCCTGTGCCGGCACCTTCGCGGACATGAAGGTCGAGTTGGCAAGGAGGCTGCAGGAGGGCCTGGAGCGGGACCAGAGGTCCACAGAGGAACTGTGGTACGAGGCCCTGGACCATGAGCGGGACTGCCATGGTGTGTACATTCCCTCCGACGCTGTCGTCCATCGGGTGCAGTACGATGTGCGAGCAGCGTTCCTGCAAGGTCGGGCCCCAGAGGAGTGGGAGGCCGAGCTCCGGAGTCTGGTGCAACGGGAGATCGCACTGGACGCCGCGTACCGCGCGCTCCGGTGGCTAACCGCCTCTCCGACAGTGCGCCCTATTGAAGGCAGTTCCACTGCAGGGCCTCGCTACGGAGGCACGGGGCTGCTCTACGAGGGCATGGCCGCCGACCCGGAGTTCGGAGAGGAGACCGAAGAACGGATGGAAGAAATCCTGGAGCGGCGGAAACTGGAGCTCCCGTCAGACAGCAGGGACTCGTTGTTTGAAGAGCTGGAGTCCCTAGCAGAGCGAGAGTGGGAGCTCGAGGTGGCTTACCGAAGACTGTTGGACGGCGTTCCGCAGTCGAGCCTGAGCTCCCCGTGGTGGGACGGGTCGGCGGAGGAAGTCGACAGTCCCCAGGTTTGGGACCTATGGGAGGCCGAGGCGGACCCATGGGTGCCCGTGGGGGTTCCGGCAGAGGAAGTTACCCCCTTCACCCCGCAAGAGGACAGGGTGGCCGAGGCCACGGGTCCAGCGGGGGAGGAGACGGATGGTCTCCCCGGGATGGGTTGTGCGCAACCATTGTTTGCCCCGGGGGGTGAAGTGGCCATCCTTCCCCAAGGAGATCTCCAACCAGCGGAAGAGCTGGCTACGGGGCAGAGTGTCGCTGGCCTCTGCCCACTGCTTACAGTCTGCCGGGAGGAGCAGACAGATGGTTTCCCCGGGATGGGTTGTGCGCAACCATTGATTGCCCCGGGGGGTGAAGTGACCATCCTTCCCCAAGGAGATCTCCAACCAGCGGAAGAGCTGGCCACGGGGCAGAGTGCTGCTGGCCTCTGCCCACTACTCAAAATCTGCCAGGAGGAGCAGACGGATGGTTCCCCCGGGATGGGTTGTGCGCAACCATTGATTGCCCCGGGGGGGGGAAGAAACCGTCCTTCCCCAAGGAGATCTCCAACCAGCGGAAGAGCTGGCTACGGGGCAGAGTGCTGCTGGCCTCTGCCCACTACTCAAAATCTGCCAGGAGGAGCAGACGGATGGTTCCCCCGGGATGGGTTGTGCGCAACCATTGATTGCCCCGGGGGGGGAAGAAACCGTCCTTCCCCAAGGAGATCTCCAACCAGCGGAAGAGCTGGCTACGAGGCAGAGTGCTGCTGGCCTCTGCCCACTACCCAAAATCTGCCAGGAGGAGCAGACGGATGGTTCCCCCGGGATGGGTTGTGCGCAACCATTGATTGCCCCGGGGGGGGAAGAAACCGTCCTTCCCCAAGGAGATCTCCAACCAGCGGAAGAGCTGGCTACGGGGCAGAGTGCTGCTGGCCTCTGCCCACTACTCAAAATCTGCCAGGAGGAGCAGACGGATGGTTCCCCCGGGATGGGTTGTGCGCAACCATTGATTGCCCCGGGGGGGGAAGAAACCGTCCTTCCCCAAGGAGATCTCCAACCAGCGGAAGAGCTGGCTACGAGGCAGAGTGCTGCTGGCCTCTGCCCACTACCCAAAATCTGCCAGGAGGAGCAGACGGATGGTTCCCCCGGGATGGGTTGTGCGCAACCATTGATTGCCCCGGGGGGGGAAGAAACCGTCCTCCCGCAAGGAGATCCTCACCCAGCTGAAGAGCTGGCCCCGGGGCAGAGTGCCGCTGGCCTCTGCCCACTGCCCACGGTCTGCCCGGTGGAGCAGACAGATGGTCCCCCGGGCTGGGTTGTGCGCAACCGCTGATGGCCCCGGGGGGGAAAGAAACCATCCTCCCGCAAGGAGATCCCCACCCAGCAGAAGAGCTGACACCAGGGCAGAGCGCCGCTGGCCTCTGCCCGTTTCTCCCAACTTGCCCCGAGGGGCAGAGCGAGGACGACCCCGTGCAACTGCGGTTGCATCCATTTATCCCCTTCTTCGGCTGCCAGGAAGAGCAGCCCGGTTCGGCTCTATTTATTCCTCCGGTTGCCGTGTCCGTACCTGGCCACCCAGCGGAAGAGCTGGCAACGGGGCAGAGCGCCGCTGGCCTCTGCCCATTTTGGCAACCCTTGGGCTCGGGGGCCTCACGCAGCCACGGTTCTGTCCCACGGCTGACCTGGGCACTCGGGGCGGGTGCATTTAGCACCCGGGTTCCCCGGGTGAGCGATAACTCTGGAGGGGACACAGGAGGTACTCCGGCCCAGACGTATGTCCTCTCGCCCAGCCGGGGTAACCCTAAGGACGTGGGGTCCCGACCAAGCTGGCACGGCCGCAAGGCCAAATGGAGAGGCCTGGTGACCCGGCCTCCCCAGACAGACTACGGGCCTGGGAGCACCGACTTTCCCGGTATGACCCGGTGGGGTCAGACCAGGTGCGTCGAACTGGGGGAGGGGGAGGAGTGTCACGGAATGGCCCAGCACCCTCAGCCAGGGGCGGTGCAGTGACAGTGGTGGCTATGGACACTTAGGTGCGGTGGCACGCACCCAGTTTTGCAAGTACTTTTATTTAGATGTGATTATTGTGTGGTGTAAAAGTGTCCCCGTTGGTTTATTGCGTAATGTATTTTCCCTTTGTCTGCCTTGCCCGCCGCCATTTTCCGATCACCTTGTGGCGCAGTTCAGAATCTTCGATTCGGAAAATGGCCGATTCGAACCATCCGGTTCGAATCGTAAAATGGCCGATTCGGACCATCCGGTCCGAATTGGCGACTCCCCGAATCGTAATGGCCAATGGGTCCTGGGAGGGCGGGCAAGGAGTCCCATTGTATTGTAATTTTGTGGAAAGTGATAAATGCTTGAACTGTAAATAATAAAGCCAGATTTAGCAGTGCATCCAGCCTCGACTGATGTGTTATTTCCCCGCCGTATTTTCGTATCTGAGTATCCTCCGCGGTCTCAGGGTACGGTGCCCACCCAGATCCGAACCGAACCGAGCGCTCTGTGCCTGCATCGAGCATCAGGACAGAGGCGCAGCGGAAGGCGATTCGGTTCCCAGATTGAGAGATCCGATCCGAAGGGCGCGGCCGTGTACCGCGCTTCGGTATTGCGAGGGATTGCGGTAAGATCCGAATCCCTCGCCGATCCCGCAAGATCCGAAGCTTCATCTGTCCCCGATCCGAAAAGTCCTCCACCGGAGATCCGAAGATTCACCCGCACCTGGATCGGAAACGTTTCCCGCAGAAGATCCGAAACGTTTCCCACATAAGATCCGAAGATTCCTCCACGGCTGGCAGTTCCGATCTCCACGAACGTCCCACACCCACAAGGTCAGTGAACCAGCTGCTCGGGACACTGAGTGCCGTATGGCTCAGTGGTCGGGCTGGTTCTAGGCAGGGGTCCCCTCCACCGCCCGCTAACCCCTTCCCGGGGTCACGCCAGGCCGCACGAGACGCCGAGTGCGCGCCACTCGGTAGTCGGGCCAGCGGTAAGCGACGGGGTCACGCAGATAGAGCACACCCGCAGGCGGAACAACATCTCCATTCCGTCATAGGTTCCATTCGTGATTTCGGTTCCTTTTCGGTAATTCTGGACATCGTATATTTAACTATTATCGGTTATATCGCTGATTCTGTAAATTTTGTATTTGTAAATGCGTATCACTTGTTTTTTTTGTTTCCAATGATCCGATAATTCGGTCGATACGATAATTCCTTCGTAATCGGGTCGGATCCGATTCGTCCGCGGGTCGCGCATGCGCGCGCGCGCGCGGTTGTCATAACTTTATTGAGCCAGCTTTTTGACAACTTTCTGGACAAAATATTGTTTTTATTATTCTTCATCATGGCTGCAAGAGACGAGTGCCATTCTGACACCTCCTCATCGTCTTGCAATGAACCACCACCCAGAAAGAAGCGGGCCAGCATTATGGCATTTGAGGAGATGCTCGAGCTGGTCCGGATCTTTGATCTTAAGGATTACGACTGCCGTAAGGGACCTTACGGCAGGAAGAATAATGCTCGAAAGGATCGTATCCTCGATAAGCTACGCACCACCATCCTGGAGTTGTACGGGAAGGACCGGACGAAGGACCAGCTCCGGAAACGTTGGTCCGATCTGAAGGTGCGCGAGGAGGAGCAGCTGAGGCGCATCCGTCGCGTCATAGCGAAACATAAGTGTCATGTTATATTGTAAAGCGCTGCGCAAACTGTTGGCGCTATATAAATCCTGTATAATAATAATAATGTGCTTGCATGTGCTAATGTGCACAGAAATACGTTGATTTATCTAGTCCTTTTTTCATGCAATGTGATTGTGTATAGCTTTGCGTTTTCACGACTCGTCATACATGCTGTCATGCCTAAGCCCTGGGAACCTGCTATGACCAGTCTGGCTTTCCATTCTCTGCCTGTCTGTATCACTCAAGGGTTAATTCCTGCCCTGATCTGGTGTGTGGTGTGCATAAAACCTGGACACACCCTTCTCTCAGGGCTCTCTCATTTTGTGTTCCCTGCCCTTTACTTGTGAGGTGTTGCGAGCCGCCTCTCCCTGAGTCTGTCTATTCCCTACATTCCTCTGTGCTGTTATTGCTATTCTAGTGTTCCTGATTTACCTGCCTGCGTTACATCTAGACCCTTTGCGAAGAGCTCCTGGTTCCAGGCCTGTGGATCCTGTCAGCAGTGGACACTGCATAGCCCACTATCCCTGGCATATCCAGACTACTCCTGTGGCTATCTGTGTTAAAGGTACTTTTTGTGAAGAGCTCCTGGATCCTACTTGTGGAGCATTACCTAGTCCACTATATCTGGTACAGCAGAAGAGACTACCTTTGTGCAGGACTTGTCTATTTGTTTTCAGTATTCTGCAAGTGTATATAAACTGTTGCTGTGTGCTTACCTTGAGAATACACTTAATTACTTATACTGCTTCCTGTGTCTGCCTGATTTGCTCTCCCCCAGCGTCTGGGAAAATAAACATAAGGCTACGCCATGACTCCATCCTGGCGCGAGCCTGACATAATGAGAGAGCCAAAAACCAGGCCCGTGGGGGTAATACATGCACTGGAGGACATTGCTTATCAGCTGCTGCTTGTGGTAGAGGAGGTATGGAATCTAATGGACTCATTTCCCACCACACCTGACCCAGTCAGGCCTATACCAGTGAGCAGAGCATCACAGCAATCTGTTGAGTTTAATCATTCTCCACCTATATGCAGAACACAGGCACCTTATGTGGAGACTCAGAAGGAAAGGCGTAGAAGGCTGAACCAATGCTTCTACTGTGGGTCAGATCTGCACCGAATAGATCTCTGTCCCATCAGACCTGCTAAGCCTCCAGCCGCTGGCCCTGTTCCACGCCAAGCTGCTGGTCCTGTTCCACGCCAAGCTGCTGGTCCTGTGCCACGCCAAGCTGCTGATCCTGTGCCACGCCAAGCTGCTGATCCTGTGCCACGCCAAGCTGCTGATCCTGTGCCACGCCAAGCTGCTGTTCCTGTGCCACGCCAAGCCGCTGCCAAATCCTGTCAGACTCCAGTCGCTACCAAGCATCGCCAAGCTGCTGCCAAACCTCGCCAAGCTGCTGCCAAGCCCCGTCGGACTCCAGTTGCTGCCAAGCTTCGCCAAGTTGCTGCCAAGTCCCGCCAGACTCCAGCTGCTGTCAAGCCTCGTCAGGCTACCAACGTTGGCAAGCTTCGCCAAACTCCTGTACCCAGGAGGCCTGCATCCAGTGTGGTCTCCTCGGAGGAGAGTTCTAAGGAGGACTCGATTGCCGAGTACATGGAGACTCTGCCTACTGAGCCAAGCGAGGAAGAACCCATGGGTGTGGAGCCCACATTCCCCACAGACCAAGAACCTATGGAGGTTGCTCCTCTCCTAGTGGCCTCTACTATGACCCCCCAGACTGCTAAGCATCCTCAAGGTGGCCCTGGACGACAAATTGGGGCCCTGCTTAAGAGACCTGCATTCAATTCGGGGTTCTATGGTTGTGACACCCTACCTTCTGAGACTCAACCAAGCCCACCAGACGAAATCCAGACTCTGTCCATAGCCTCTGATGGCTTCATCGTGCTGGACTCTGAGCTTGCTGTATATGAACAGCGCCTGGCAGCTAAGGAGCCAGTTCATTCACCCATCAGTGTGGGTGTTGCCACCAGCAGCCCTCTCACGCCTGTGCCCCCTGTGGACAGTCCTACTCCTGAGGGTTGCGTCTGGGCATCCAACGGGACTTTAGTCCGGAGGGAGGATTTGGAGATCTTTGAGCAGGCCCTACATGCTCATGGGGACATTTACGATGATCCAGACTCAGACTCTGATGGTTGGTGGTGACCTCCTTGCTACTTCTCTGATATGGGCATGCCCTAGGTGCCCGGAGTGCACCTTGTAAGGAGGGAGGTACTGTCATGCCTAAGCCCTGGGAACCTGCTATGACCAGTCTGGCTTTCCATTCTCTGCCTGTCTGTATCACTCAAGGGTTAATTCCTGCCCTGATCTGGTGTGTGGTGTGCATAAAACCTGGACACACCCTTCTCTCAGGGCTCTCTCATTTTGTGTTCCCTGCCCTTTACTTGTGAGGTGTTGCGAGCCGCCTCTCCCTGAGTCTGTCTATTCCCTACATTCCTCTGTGCTGTTATTGCTATTCTAGTGTTCCTGATTTACCTGCCTGCGTTACATCTAGACCCTTTGCGAAGAGCTCCTGGTTCCAGGCCTGTGGATCCTGTCAGCAGTGGACACTGCATAGCCCACTATCCCTGGCATATCCAGACTACTCCTGTGGCTATCTGTGTTAAAGGTACTTTTTGTGAAGAGCTCCTGGATCCTACTTGTGGAGCATTACCTAGTCCACTATATCTGGTACAGCAGAAGAGACTACCTTTGTGCAGGACTTGTCTATTTGTTTTCAGTATTCTGCAAGTGTATATAAACTGTTGCTGTGTGCTTACCTTGAGAATACACTTAATTACTTATACTGCTTCCTGTGTCTGCCTGATTTGCTCTCCCCCAGCGTCTGGGAAAATAAACATAAGGCTACGCCATGACTCCATCCTGGCGCGAGCCTGACACATGCATTTTTGTGATTTTACGTATTCGTGAAAATTGTGATATTTGATGTATGTAGATGAAGTTACAATGCTGGATTTCTTTTGGCACTGTGTGTATAGTCTGTAGTGTGCTGGGGGGGAGGTTGTTGTGATTGAGTGATGCATTCGAGATGACCCGCAGGTTTGCCCAATATTGGCTCCCATCTGCGCATCAACAAAAATCTCTGCGTCTCTGCTAAGTGGTAGGATGGGACATGTAGTTCTTCTGAAAGTGCATCCAAACAGAGCCGCGTTCAATACGTCCTCAGCAGCTGCTGAATTGTTGCAGCGCAGCGATTCAGTTTGCTGCAGCAGTGTCTTTATTGAACGCTTTAGATGCAAATTTCAAAACAAAATGGCGGATTTCTGTTGTTTCTGCAATATCCAGTTTTATTAGCAGAAACTGAAAGTGAAACTGAGGCTGAGGCATCTATAAAATAACTAAAAGCAGTCAGCACAATGCGTTTTGTACGCACACAACTCAAATAATAGTTTTTATTGAATAAACATAATGTTTACTTCTGAAAAAATATATAATTGAACGGTAATATGTGCAGAGGAAATAAATAAATATTTTGTGACTTTAGAACAATGAGATCTGAGTAGTGGTGGGTCAAGCTGGTAGTGGGGTAGTGGAGGGGTGTCGCAATACTTTCGGCAATATATTGTATAGATATACCATTTTTTCCAGGCTGCATTATTTACGTGTTATTTTTTGGATTTGGCAGAAGACAGGAAGAAGGCAGCAGCATCTGCCCCGGCGGGCACCAGTGCCCCAGTGGAGGAGGAGGAGGAGCCACGGGCGACCACCAGCGCTGGTATATACTGTTTTATTTTGCAACAACTTTTGGTCAAAAACAGAAACATTTTTTGTTTACTGTATTTTAATTAAATTTTTTTATGTATAGCACAAGAGGAGCAGGAGGAGAAAGAGGAGGAGCAGGAGGAGGGCCATGATGGAGAGAGGGAGCCGGAGCAGCAGGAGGCGGCCAGTCCAGGTTTTTTTGTTTTTTTTACTGTTGTATCGACTTTTTTGTTCAAAAATAAATCAGTTTTGTTGTTTACTGTATTTTTTATTTCTATAATTTCTTAGATATAGCACCGGATATGCTGACGGTGGTGGTGGAGGAGGAGTCGGAGCCTCAGGAGGCCGCCAGCACTGGTATATACTAATGTTATATTTTTTCAAGACTTTCAGTCAAAAATAGAAACCTGCTTTACTTACTGTATTTTCCTTTCATTTATTGGATATATAGAAGGAGAAGCCAGACCGGACACGTCCAGTGTCCGGATAATCAATCGGGAGGCGATCGGCGAGCTAAGGCTGGTTGTTTCAACAATTGATGCCATCCAGGAACTGCTCCAAGAATTGTGGGAGCACATAGGCAATGCCGCGGACATCCTGGAGCGGCAGTGAGACAGACCAGTGGCAGCCTCCTCCCGAAATCTGCAGGTTCACTCAAGACGAGGCCGGACCAGACACAAGCAAGGATTGTCTGAACACGAGTCTCTTCAGGAAAGGCAAACTTTATTGTGATATCACGGATGTGCCTCAGCTTCTCCTGCTCGCGTGCTTTGAGGTCGGACCAGCGTTTTTGGATCTGGTCCTTCGTCCGGTCTTTCCCAAACAGCTCCAGGATGGTGGTGCGTAGCTTGTCAACGATACGATCCTTTCTAGAATTATTCTTCCTGCCATAAGGGCCCTTACGGCAGTCATAATCTTTGTAATCAAAGATGCGGACCAGCTCCAACATCTCCTCAAATGCCAGTAATTCTCAAGTGAACGAGTATTCTGAACAAGATGTTCGCCTGGCTTACAATGGTGGCCATCTTCCAGTCTATGTTTGTTTGTGTTGTTTGTGCCCCTGTTGGGCAGTTTGCCATCCTTGGCATGTTCCCTTCCCTTCCCCATGTTGTAAATAAATTTTCAATTTTTTCTATATTTTCCTGTTTCTGTGCGTTGCTTTTCCTTACTTAATAAGTTAATATGTATTGCTTGGTTTCCACACTGTTAAAATTATATGTACATAAATTTATTGACATTTCTATGGACCCTTTGTCATAAATTTGTCAACATATTTGTGGCCATAAATGTGACTGTGCACATTCTACACTTCCTGCCTGGCCAAAAAATGTCACACACTAACACAACCCTGTTGTACGGCCTTGAGATTTGATTACCGACGTGGCCTGGTTTATTGTTAAGCTTAGGCGATGTCACAACAACACGGATTTTTGTCCACAGTCACATTCATTGTATAACCAAGAATTTATCAAAAAATATTGATGACAGCACTGCGTGAAGTCTTCTCCAACACAACCCAAAGATCCTTAGTGCGCCTCAGGTCTAGTTTATTTGTCCCTGTTTGCAGCTTCACGCAACACCTCCTCCCAGTTATGAGCTCTCTCTCTCCCACCGCTGCCCGCTAAGACGCTGCCCGCCAACATGGTCACGTCTTTGCAGGAAGACAACAGCGTGGGGGAACGGCAGCTGCCGACAGTCCCAAGACCTCGTCACAATGACGTCAGTTCTGGAGTTAACCCCTAACTGCGAACAATGGTGGAGATAGGGGGTTCATTGGAACCCCCTATCTCCCGATCCGCGGCAGCTATTAGTTGGTTAATGTTTGGTATCTTTGGATCGACCAGAGCATGGCCTTTCCAACAATACCAAACATGACAATGTTAAAAATTATAAAAAATTTAAATATAAAAAAAAATAAACAGGTTTTTTGTTATGTTTTGTTAATGCAGCAATATTGTTGCCATTTCAATTATAATGTGAACAATGATGCTGCACTAAGGATTTTTGTATGCGGTTTTACACCTTGTAAAACAAACATTGAAAATTCTAATTTTATTGCATTTTTTGTTATAATATACAGACAGGACATGACGCATACATATGATAATGATATATTATGAATCATCTGCCGAGTCTGCTGGAAAGAACGATATATAACATGTCTGGGTCATATTATAAAAGAAGGCTTCAAAACGCGTTTAAACAAGAGGAGCGAAACTGTCAAAAATTAGCTCAGCAGCAGACCGCAGTGCCGCACACAGGCGTGAAGGGAAGCCGTGAAATGCCTCAGCAGCGAAAGGGTTAATTTTTTCTTTTGTCTGTTTTAAATCTTTTTTTTTTGTTTCAGATCATTTTGATCAATTATTTTTCCGTTTTAAAACCTTTTTGTTCTGGTTTTTATTTTTAAAGTCAAACCATTCTGGTCAGTTTAGCTTTTTTTTAAATCGTTTTGTTCTTTTTTTTTTGTTCCTTGGCTTTCATACCATTTTTTTAATGTGATTAAATAAATAAAGTTGTGAAATGTATATTCATAATAAAAAAAGGATCTTTATTTAATAAAAAAAAACACGATAGAATCGCCAGAATTATCGTATCGACAGAATGAATTATCGGATCCGAAAAACAAACCAAAAATTTATTATAAAAAAATAAATAAAGTATAAAAAAGTAAACCATAGTAGTTTACGTCAAAACGAATAGAGTTAGACACTTTGAAACGAGGAGAACAGACGTTCCGAAAAAAATGAAAATTTCCGAAATCACGAAAAGTCGATACAAAAAACGAGCAAAGTGACCCGAAAATTCGAAAAATGCTCGATATTCCAAAAAAAAAATGTACACAAAAAACGAGCCGAACCAAACCGAATCGAAACAGAAATCGGTCGAAACGAGCCGAATCGAAAATTTTAAACAACAGAACAAATCAAACCGAATCGAACCGAAAAAAAAATCGGTGCACAAGCCTATTAATATCTGACATCCCGATGTGAAACATCGGGACTTTTGCATTAGATTTATTTTTTTAACTTTTGGATAGTCGAAAATCGAAATCTATCCAAAAAGTCCCAATGTTTCACATCATTCTGAACTTTGTTTGGATAGAGTAAGTCCGTGGGTGTGCGGCCGTTAAATGTATATACCAGTGGCGTCGCGGGGGGTGCGGCCCGCACCAGGTGACACCCGCCTTTAGGGTGACACCATCACCCTAAGGGCAGGTGTCTCACCCTAAGCCGCGTTTTTCACTCCCTGCGAGCGTCTGAAGCATGCAGCTTCAACACTCGCCTGGAGGAAACACGTCACCAGCCAATCGCGGCTGGTCACGTGGCTCCCCCTGGAGAGCGCCCAAGCTGCGCGCCGCCGGACGCTCTGAGGGAGCGAAAAAGGCGGCTGAGGTGAGCTGGGGCCATTATTATGAGGTGCTGGGGCATTCCATGTGCTGGGGCAAATCCATGAGGAGCTGGGGCATATTCACGTGTGAGCTGGGTATCCATGTGTGAGCTGGGGCATATCCATGAGGAGCTGGGGCATTCCATGTGCTGGGGCATTCCATGTGCTGGGGCATTTCATGTGCTGGGGCAAATCTATGAGGAGCTGTGGCATATCCATGAGGAGCTGGGGCAAATCCATGTGTGAGCTGGGGCATATGCATGAGGAGCTGGGGCATATACATGTGTGAGCTGGGGCATATCCAATTATCCATGAGGAGCTGGGGCATTCCATGTGCTGGGGCATTCCATGTGCTGGGGCATATCCATGAGGAGCTGGGGCATATCCATGTGTGAGCTGGGGCATATCCATGAGGAGCTGGGGCATTCCATGTGCTGGGGCATTCCATGTGCTGGGGCATATCCATGAGGAGGTGGGGCATATGCATGAGGTGCTGGGGCAAATCCATGAGGTGCTGGGGCATATCCATGAGGTGCTGAGGCATATCCACGAGGAGCTGGGGCATATCCACGAGGAGCTAGAGCATATCCACGAGGTGCTGGGGCATATCCACGAGGTGCTGGGGCATATTCACGAGGAGCTGGGGCATATCCACGATGAGCTGGGGCATATCCACGAGGAGCTGGGGCATGTCCACGAGGAGCTGGGGCATGTCCACAAGGAGCTGGAGCATGTCCACGAGGAGCTGGGGCATATCCATGAGGAGCTGGGGCATATCCATGAGGTGCTGGGGCAATATCCATGAGGAGCTGGGGCATATCCATGAGGAGCTGGGGCATTCCATGTGCTGGGGCATTCCATGTGCTGGGGCATATCCATGAGGAGCTGGGGCATATCCATGTGTGAGCTGGGGCATATCCATGTGTGAGCTGGGGCATATCCAATTATCCATGAGGAGCTGGGGCATTCCATGTGCTGGGGCATTCCATGTGCTGGGGCATATCCATGAGGAGCTGGGGCATATCCATGTGTGAGCTGGGGCATATCCATGAGGAGCTGGGGCATTCCATGTGCTGGGGCATTCCATGTGCTGGGGCAAATCCATGAGGAGGTGGGGCATATGCATGAGGTGCTGGGGCAAATCCATGAGGTGCTGGGGCATATCCATGAGGTGCTGAGGCATATCCACGAGGAGCTGGGGCATATCCATGAGGAGCTAGAGCATATCCACGAGGTGCTGTGGCATATCCATGAGGTGCTGGGGCATATCCACGAGGTGCTGGGGCATATCCACGAGGAGCTGGGGCATATCCACGATGAGCTGGGGCATATCCACGAGGAGCTGGGGCATGTCCACAAGGAGCTGGGGCATGTCCACAAGGAGCTGGGGCATGTCCATGAGGAGCTGGGGCATATCCATGAGGAGCTGGGGCATATCCATGAGGTGCTGGGGCAATATCCATGAGGAGCTGGGGCATATCCATGAGGAGCTGGGGCATTCCATGTGCTGGGGCATTCCATGTGCTGGGGCATATCCATGAGGAGCTGGGGCATATCCATGTGTGAGCTGGGGCATATCCATGAGGAGCTGGGGCATTCCATGTGCTGGGGCATTCCATGTGCTGGGGCATATCCATGAGGAGCTGGGGCATATCCATGAGGAGCTGGGGCATATCCACGAGGAGCTGGGGCATATCCACGTGGTGCTGGGGCATATCCACGAGGAGCTGGGGCATATACACGATGAGCTGGGGCATATCCACGAGGAGCTGGGACATATCCATGAGGAGCTGTGGCATGTCCACGAGGAGCTGGGGCATATCCATGAGATGCTGGGGCAATATCCAGGAGAAGCTGGGGCATGTCCACGAGAAGCTGGGGCATGTCCATGAGGAGCTGGGGCATATCCATGAAGAGCTGGGGCATATCCATGAGGAGCTGGGGCACATCCATGAGGAGGTGGGGCATATGCATGAGGTGCTGAGGCATATCCAGGAGGAGCTGGGGCATATCCACGAGGAGCTAGGGCATATCCACGAGGTGCTGGGGCATATCCACGAGGTGCTGGGGCATATCCACGAGGAGCTGGGGCATATCCACGATGAGCTGGGGCATATCCACGAGGAGCTGGGGCATATCCACGAGGAGCTGGGGCATGTCCACGAGGAGCTTGGGCATGTCCACAAGGAGCTGGGGCATGTCCACGAGGAGCTGGGGCATATCCATGAGGAGCTGGGGCATATCCATGAGGTGCTGGGGCAATATCCAGGAGGAGCTGGGGCATATCCATGAGGAGCTGGGGCATTCCATGTGCTGGGGCATTCCATGTGCTGGGGCATATCCATGAGGAGCTGGGGCATATCCATGTGTGAGCTGGGGCATATCCATGAGGAGCTGGGGCATTCCATGTGCTGGGGCATATCCATGAGGAGCTGGGGCATATCCATGAGGAGCTGGGGCATATCCACGAGGAGCTGGGGCAAATCCACGAGGTGCTGGGGCATATCCACGAGGAGCTGGGGCATATCCACAATGAGCTGGGGCATATCCACGAGGAGCTGGGACATATCCACGAGGAGCTGTGGTATGTCCACGAGGTGCTGGGGCATATCCATGAGATGCTGGGGCAATATCCATGAGGAGCTGGGGCATGTCCATGAGGAGCTGGGGCATGTCCATGAGGAGCTGGGGCATATCCATGAGGAGCTGGGGCATATCCATGAGGAGCTGGGGCATATCCATGAGGTGCTGGGGCAATATCCATGAGGAGCTGGGGCATATCCATGAGGAGCTGGGGCATATCCATGAGGAGGTGGGGCATATGCATGAGGTGCTGGGGCAAATCCATGAGATGCTGGGGCATATCCATGAGGTGCTGGGGCATATCCATGAGGTGCTGGGGCATATCCTTGAGCTGCTGGGGCATTCCATGTGCTGGGGCAGTATATCCATGTGCTGGGGCAGTATATCTATGAGCTGGGGCAGTATATCCATGAGCTGGGGCAGTATATTCATGATCTGGGGCAGTATATCCATGAGCTGGGGCAGTATCCATGAGCTGGGGCAGTACCAAACACGAATGTGAAAAAAGTTTGTAAAAAAAAAAAAAAATTAAAAATAAAAAAATATTTAAAAAAATTATAAAACAAAATAAACAATTTTTTTTAATTTTTTTTGGTTTGTTAACCCTTTCGCTGCTGAGGCTTTTCCCGCCCCTGTGCTGAGGTCATTTTTACCAGTTTTGCTCATCATGTTTAAACGTGTTTTGAAGGCTTATTTTAGTATATGACCCAGACATATTATATATCGTTCTTTCCGTCAGACTCGGTAGATTCATAATATGTCATTATTATAGGTATACGTTATGTCATGTCTGTATATTATAACAAAAAATGCAATAAAATATGTATTTTCAATAATTTACAATGTGTAAAGTGTTTTTTTTCACATTTTAGCATGCGAGCAATTGCGGTTATATTTTGTATGGGGTGCGCTTGTTAAAAAAATTAGAAATGGGGTCTCGTTACATTTTTTTTTGGGTAAAATTACACTATTTTTAACAAACGCACCGCATACAAAAATCATTAGTGCAGCATCATTGTTCAGATTATAATTGAAATGGGAACAATATTGCTGCATTAACAAACCAAAAAAAATAAAAAAAAAGTGTTTATTTTTTTTTTATAATTTTGTTTTTTAATTTTTCTTTATTTTTATTTTTCATTTTTTTTTTTTTTACAACATTTTTCACTTTCATGTTTGGTATCGTTGGAACGGCCATGCTCTGGCCGATCCAACCATACCAAAATTTAACCCCTAACTGCCACGGATTGGGAGATAGGGAGTTCATTGGAACTCCCTATCTCCACCGTTGGTGGCAGTTAAGGGTTAAGTCCAGGCTGTGCCCTTCCAAATGATGCCTGGGTTAACCCCCACAGAGCCGCCGATCGGGAGGGAGAGAGGTCTGAAGGACCTCCCCCCCTCCCTTTCAGGCGCCTCCTCCGCACATGCGGGGGGGGCGCCTGAATTAGGTGTCATCGCGCTGCCGCGATGACACCTAATTCCGGCGGCTGTGGTCCCGGATGCGCGGCTGACATCCAGGATGTCAGCCCGCACCGGGGGGGCCAGCGATCGGCCGGAACCCGGCCGAACGCTGACCCCAATGGGAGGACGCGCTCAGCGCGTCCTCCGCATACCAGCGGGAATGCTGAGGACGCGCTGAGCGCGTCCTCAGCATCCAAGTGGTTAATGCAGCAATATTGTTCCCATTTCAATTATAATGTGAACAATGATGCTGCACTAACGATTTTTGTATGCGGTGCGTAATTTTCCCCCCAAAAAAATGTAAAGAGACCCCATCTCTAATTTTTTTAACAAGCGCACCCCATACAAAATACAACCGCAATTGCTCGCATGATAAAATGTGAAAAAAACCACTTTACACGCTGTAAATTATTGAAAAATCATATTTTATTGCATTTTTTGTTATAATATACAGACAGGTCATGACGTATACATATAATAATAACATATTATGAATCTGCCGAGTCTGACGGAAAGAACGATATATAATATGTCTGGGTCATATACTAAAATAAGCCTTCAAAACGCGTTTAAACATGATGAGCAAAACCGGTAAAAATGACCTCACCAGAGGGGCGGGAAAAGCCTCAGCAGCGAAAGGGTTAATTAAAAAAAAACACGCTAGAATCGCCAGAATTATCGTATCGACAGAATGAATTATCGGATCCGAAAAACAAAGCAAAAATTTATTATAAAAAAAAATATAAAGTATAAAAAAGTAAACCATAGTAGTTTACATCAAAACGAATAGAGTTAGACAGCTTTGAAACGAGAACAAACGTTCCGAAAAAATGAAAATTTCCGAAATCACGAAAAAGTCGATACAAAAAACGAGCAATGTGACACGGAAATACGAAGAATGGTCGATATTCCGAAAACATGTACAATTCAGAAAAACGAAAATTTCCGAAATCATGAAAAGTCGATACAAAAAACGAGCAATGTGACACGGAAATACGAAGAATGGTCGATATTCCGAAAACATGTACAATTCCGAAAAACGAAAATTTCCGAAATCATGAAAAGTCGATACAAAAAACGAGTAAAGTGACACGAAAATACGAAAAATGGTCGATATTCCGAAAAAAAATGTACCCGAAAAACGAGTCGAACCGAACCGAATCGAAACAGAAATCGGTCGAAACGAGCCGAATCGAAAAGTTTAAACATTCGAAAAATCGAACCGAATCGAACCGAAAAAAAAATCGGTGCACAAGCCTACCACCCTCCTACACTGTAGTACCCGTATTAACTATACCAAACAATTCTACAATTCAGTGTAACAGCCACAGATATACAAACATTAAGCAGAATCATTAACCATCACACAATGATTCCCCTATCAGGCTGGTCACTGGGCTATAACATAACCGAACACTCAAAACAAAATCAAGCCAAACATAGAAAAGTTACAAAAGAGACAAAAATAACTTCAGGACAAAAACTAACATTTGAGGCAAAAACAAACTAATCGCTTTCCATAGACACCAAAACTAAAAGTGAATCAGCTCCATCTAAAACTGAAATCCTTGTTAAAAAAAACTGCAGCACCAAACTAACCAAGATGGTTGCCAGGGCACATGTCTTTCAAACAAAGGTAATCAAAGATGGCTGCCAAGCCGCATGGTCTTTCACACAAAGGTAAGATGGCTGCCAAGCCACATGGTTTTTGATACAAAGGAAGACCAAGATGGTGTCTCCAAAATCCAGCAAATAGAAACCAAATTAAACAAAACAGTTTCTCTATTCCCTGTGCCCCACCCCTGAAACCAGAGTAAAAACCTACTCTGATTTACAGGCTAACAGTATAAAAAATCCTCTAAATGCCGTTTCTCCTGTACAAACATTAAAACAAAATTCTGCCTCTACAAACCAAAATCACCTCTTACAAACATAAAAGTTACACAAATAGAAGTTACAACAAAAACGATATCCTGTACTGGTCAGCACACACGTCACAATCTCACCATACAGTCTCTGTACAATCAGCTCAGATCCACAGAAAACTACGCAACAGAAAATTACTTATCTCGTTCTTACACAAAACGAGCAAAATCGTTCTTTTATCAAGCAGAAATTTCCTCAACGCAAAAGACAAAATTACACTTTACTTTCTCTCCTTTTTTCTTCTGTGCAGAGGAAAAATCTGTTGGTTCCTTGTTTAGCTGACTCGCCATTTGTTTTGGAAATTAATCTACTATCAATTCCCTAATGTAGTTTGATCTGCTGTACTTACAAGCAGCTCTGCGCTATCCCTGGCATACGTACCTGAACGCGCGCAGTAAAGAGACCCAGACACACACGCTGCTTCTAGCTGGAGTTCATCTGACCAAGAGAGCCAAGTCCCAAGTCCCAAGTGAGCCAAGTGAGCTCCTGGCTTCTGGTCATTTGTTTATTACACAATAGGACAGCGCCCAGTGGCCACTGACTCTACAACAGAAAACAAGTTTGTCCAGTAAATACATTTACATATCAAAAGGACAGAGGTGTGGACTAGAATGACGGACCGGCCCCCTTTACACACCTTATCCCTAGAGTATAATGTCCGCCGCTGGCTTGGATTTAAAACCACATTCAAATCCAACACAGGGAGACAGATGACAATTTATAAAAACACACACATCCTAGACTATAATGTCCACATAATAAAATTTCCACAACAATCATATTGCCCCTGCTCTCTCATATTGCCCCAGCTCACTCATATTGCTCCCAGCCGACTCATACTTCCCCCAGCTCACTCATATTGCCCCAGCTCTCATTGCCCCAGCTCACTCATATTACCCCAGCTCACTCATATTGCCCCCCGCCGACTCATATTGCCCCCAGCTCACTCATATTGCCCCAGCTCACTCATATTGCCCCCAGCTAACTCATATTGCCCCAGCTCACACATATTGCCCCAGCTCTCATTGCCCCAGCTCACTCATATTGCCCCAGCTCACTCATATTGCCCCCAGCTCACTCATATTGCCCCCAGCTCACTCAAATTGCCCCAGCTCACTCATATTGCCAACAGCTAACTCATATTGCCCCCAGCCCACTCATATTGCCCCCAGCTCTCAAATTACCCCCAGCTCTCATTGCCCCAGCTCACTCATATTGCCCCCAGCTCTCATTTGCCCAGAGCTCACTCATATTTCCCCCAGCTCTCATTGCCCCAGCTCACTCATATTGCCCCAGCCCACTCATATTGCACCCAGCCCACTCATATTGCCCCCGGCCCACTAATATTGCCCCAGCTCTCATTGCTCCAGCTCACTCATAACCCCCCCAGCCCACTCACATTGCCCCAGCCCACTCATAAGGCCCCAGCTCACTCATATTGCCCCTGCTCACTGATATTGCCCCCAGCACTCATTGTCCCAGCTCTCTCATATTGCCCCCTGCACTCATTGCCCCCAGCTCTCATTGCCCCAGCTCACTCATATTCCCTCAGCACTTATATTGCCCCCAGCTAACTCATATTGCCCCCAGCTCACTCATATTGCCCAGCCCACTCATAATGCCCCAGCCCACTCATATTGCACCCAGTTCACTCATATAGCCCAGCTCTCATTGCCCAAGCTCACTCATATTGCCCCCAGCTCACTCATATTGCCCCAGCTCTCATTGCCCCAGCTCACTCATATTGCCCCAGTGAACTCATATTGCCCCCAGCCCACTCATATTCCCCAGCTCTCATTGCCCCAGCTCACTCATATTGCCCCAGCAGCCACTCATATTACCCCCAGCTCACTCATATTACCCCAGCTCTCATTGCCCCAGCTCACTTATATTGCCCCCAGCTCACTCATATTGCCCCCAACTGCACTCATATAGTCCCAGCTCACTCATATTGCCCCAGCACTCATATTGCCCAGACCACTCATTTGCCCCAAGCCCACTCATATTGCCCCCAGCTCACTCATATTGCCCCAGCCCACTCATATTACCCCCAGCTCACTCATATTACCCCAGCTCTCATTGCCCCAGCTCACTTATATTGCCCCCAGCTCACTCATATTGCCCCCAACTCACTCATATAGTCCCAGCTCACTCATATTGCCCCAGCACACTCATATTGCCCCCAGACCACTCATATTGCCCCAAGCCCACTCATATTGCCCCCAGCTCACTCATATTGCCCCAGCTCACTCATATATCCCCCAGCTCTCATTGCCCCAGCTCACTCATATTGCCCCAAGCACTCATTGCACCCAGCTCACTCATATTGCCCCCAGCTCACTCATATTGCCCCAGCTCACTCATATATCCCCCAGCTCTCATTGCCCCAGCTCACTCATATTGCCCCAAGCACTCATTGCACCCAGCTCACTCATATTGCCCCCAGCTCACTCATATTGCCCCAGCCCACTCATATTGCCCCAGCACACTCATATTGCCCCAGCACACTCATGTCGCCCCAGCCCACTCATATTGCCCCCAGCTTACTCATATTGCCCCAGCACACTCATATTGCCCCAGCTCACTCATATTGCCCGAGCTCTCATTGCTTCAGCTCACTCATATTGCCCCAGCTCACTCATATTGCCTCAGCTCACTCATATTGCCCCCAGCTCTCATTGCCACAGCCCACTCATATTGCCCCCAGCTCTCATTGCCCCAGCTCACTCATATTGCCCCCAGCACTCATATTGCCCCAGCCCACTCATATTGCCCCAGCACTCATATTGCCCCAACTCACTCATATTGCCCCAACTCACTCATATTGCCCCCAGCTCTCATTGCCCCAAGCTCTCATTGCCCCAGCTTACTCATATTGCCCCCAGCTCACTCATATTCCCCCAGCTCACTCATATTGCCCACATCTTACTCATATTGCGCCAGCCCACTCATATTGCCCCCAGCTCTCATTGCCCAGCTCTCATTGCCCACAGCACTCATATTGCCCCAGCTCTCATATTTCCCCCAGCTCACTCATATTGCCCAGCTCACTCATATTGCCCCAGCTCTCATTGCCCCAGCTCACTCATATTGCCCCCAGCTCTCATTGCCCCAGCTCTCTCATATTGCCCCCAGCAAACTCATATTGCCCAGCTATCATTGCTTCAGCACTCATATTACCATCAGCTCTCATTGCCCCCAGCTCACTCATATTGCCCCAGCTCTCATTGCCCCAGCTCACTCATATTGCCCCAGCTCACTCATATTGCCCCAGCCCACTTATATTGCCCCAGCACTCATTGCCCCAGCTCACTCATATTGCCCCCAGCTCACTCATATTGCCCGTGCTCACTCATATTGCTCAAGCTCACTCATATTGCCCCCAGCACACTCATATTGCCCCAGCACACTCATGTTGCCCCAGCTCACTCATATTGCCCCCAGCTCACTCATATTTCCCCCAGCCCACTCATATTGCCCCCAGCTCACTCATATTGCCCCTAGCCCACTCATATTGCCCCCAGCTCCCTCGTATTGCCCCAGCTCTCATTACCCCAGCTCACTCATATTGCTCCAGCTCACTCATATTGCCCCAGCTCACTCATATTTCCCCCAGCTCTCATTGCCCCAGCTCACTCATATTGCCGCAGCTCACTCATATTGCCCCCAGCTCACTCATATTGACCCAACTCATTAATATGGGGCAAAATGCCCCCAGGTCTCATTGCCCCCAGCTCACTCATATTGCCCCAGCTCACTCATATTGCCCCAGCCCACTCATATTGCCCCCAGCCCACTCATATTTCCCCCAGCTCACTCATATAGCCACAGCTCTCATTGCCCCAGCTCACTCATATTGCACCAGCTCACTCATATTGTCTCTGCTCACTCATATTGCCCCAGCTTTCCTTGCCCCAGCTCACTCATATTGTCTATGCTCACTCATATTGCCCCCAACTCTCATTGCCCCAGCTCTCATATTTCCGCCAGCTCACTCATATTTCCCCAGCTCACTCATATTGCCCCAGCTCTCATTGCCCCAGCTCACTCATATTGCCCCCAGCTCTCATTGCCCCAGCTCTCTCATATTGCCCCAGCAAACTCATATTGCCCAGCTATCATTGCTTCAGCACTCATATTACCATCAGCTCTCATTGCCCCCAGCTCACTCATATTGCCCCAGCTCTCATTGCCCCAGCTCACTCATATTGCCCCAGCTCACTCATATTGCCCTAGCCCACTTATATTGCCCCAGCACTCATTGCCCCAGCTCACTCATATTGCCCCCAGCTCACTCATATTGCCCGTGCTCACTCATATTGCCCCAGCTCACTCATATTGCCCCCAGCACACTCATATTGCCCCAGCACACTCATGTTGCCCGAGCTCACTCATATTGCCCCCAGCTCACTCATATTTCCCCCAGCTAACTCGTATTGCCCCAGCTCTCATTACCCCAGCTCACTCATATTGCTCCAGCTCACTCATATTGACCCAGCTCACTCATATTTCCCCCAGCTCTCATTGCCCCCAGCTCACTCATATTGCCGCAGCTCACTCATATTGCCCCCAGCTCACTCATATTGACCCAACTCATTAATATGGGGCAAAATGCCCCCAGGTCTCATTGCCCCAGCTCACTTCATATTGCCCCAGCTCACTCATTGCCCCCAGCCCACTCTAATTCCCCAGCTCAACTCATATAGCCACAGCTCTCATTGCCCCAGCTCACTCATATTGCACCGGCTCACTCATATTGCCCACAGCTCACTCATTTTGCCCCAGCTCTCATTGCCCCAAGCTCTCATTGCCTCAGCTCACTCATATTGCCCCAGCCCACTCAAATTGCCCCAAGCACTCATATTGCCCCAGCATACTCATATTGCCCCCAGCTCTCATTGCCCCAAGCTCTCATTGCCTCAGCTTACTCATATTGCCCCCAGCCCACTTATATTGCCCCCAGCTCTCATTGCCCCAGCTCTCATTGCCCCAGCACTCATATTGCCGCAGCACTCATATTGCCCCAGCTCTCATTGCCCCAGCTCTCATATTGTCCCCGCTCACTCATATTGCCCCTAGCTCACTCATATTGCCCCCACCTCTCATTGCCCCAGCTCACTCATATTTCCACAGTTCACTCATATTGCCCCAGCTCACTCATATTGCCCCAGCTCTCAATACCCCAGCTCACTCATATTGCCACCAGCTCTCATTGCCCCAGCTCACTCATATTGCCCCAGTTCTCATTGCCCCAGCTCACTCATATTGCCCCCAGCTCTCATTGCCCCAGCTCACTCATATTGTCCCAGCTCACTCATATTGCCCCAGCTCACTCATATTGCCCCAGCTCACTCATATTGCCCCAGTTCACACATATTGACCCAGCTCTCATTGCCACAGCTCACTCATATTGCCCCCAGCTCACTCATATTGCCCCAGCTCACTCATATTGCCAACAGCTCACTCATATTGCCCCCAACCCTCTCATATTGCCCCCAGCTCTCATTGCACCAGCACTCATATTACCCCTAGCTCTCATTGCCCCAGCTCACTCATATTGCCCCAGCTCTCATTTCCCCAGAGCTCACTCATATTTCCCCCAGCTCTCATTGCCCCAGCTCACTCATATTGCCCCAGCTCACTAATATTGCCCCAGCCCACTCATATTGCCCCAGCCCACTCATATTGCCCCAGCTCGCATTTCCTCAGCTCACTCATATTGCCCCCAGCACTCATTGCCCCAGCTCACTCAAATTGGCCACAGCCCACTCATATTGCCCAGCACACTCATATTTCCTCCAGCCCACTCATATTGCCCCAGCTTACTCAAATTGCCCACAGCCCACTCATATTGCCCAGCACACTCATATTTCCTCCAGCCCACTCATATTGCCCCAGCTCACTCATTTTGCCCAAGCTCTCATTGCCCCAGCTCACTCACATTGCCCCAGCCCACTCATATTGCCCCCAGCTCACTCATATTGCTCCAGCTCATTCTTATTGCCCCAGCTCACTCATTTTGCACCCAGCCCACTCATATTGCCCCAGCTCTCATATTGCCCCAGCTCTCATTGCCCCAGCTTACTCATATTACCCCCAGCCCACTCATATTGCCCACAGCTCACTCATATTGCCCCAGCTCTCATTGCCCCAGCTCACTCATATTGCCCCAGCTCACTCATATTGCCTCTGCTCACTCATATTGCCCCAGCTCTCATTGCCCCAGCTCATTCATATTGCCCCCAGCTCTCATTGCCCCAGCTCACTCATATTGCCCCAGCTCACTCATATTGCCAACAGCTCACTCATATTGCCCCCAGCCCACTCATATTGCCCCCAGCTCACTCATATTGCCCCCACTCTCACTGCCCCAGCTCACTCAAATTGCCCCAGCTCACTCATTTTGCCTCAACTCTCTCATATTGCCCCAGCTCACTCATATTGCCCCAGCCCACTCATATTGCCCCAGCCCACTCATATTGCCCCAGCTCTCATTGCCCCAGCTCACTCATATTGCCCCCAGCTCACTCATTTTGCCTCTGCTCACTCTTATTGCCCCCAGCTCTCACTGCCCCAGCTCACTCAAATTGCCCCAGCTCACTCATTTTGCCTCAGCTCTCTCATATTGCCCCAGCTCACTCATATTGCCCCAGCCCACTCATATTGCCCCCAGCCCACTCATATTGCCCCAGCTCTCATTGCCCCAGCTCACTCATATTGCCCCCAGCTCACTCATTTTGCCTCTGCTCAATCTTATTGCCCCCAGCCCACTCATATTGCCCCAGCTCACTCATATTGCCCCAGCCCACTCATATTGCCACAGCCCACTCATATTGCCCCAGCCCACTCATATTGCCCCAGCTCTCACTGCCCCAGCTCACTCAAATTGCCCCAGCTCACTCATTTTGCCTCAGCTCTCTCATATTGCCCCAGCTCACTCATATTGCCCCAGCACTCATTGCCCCAGCTCTCATTGCCTGCAGCTCACTCATATTGCCCCAGCACTCATATTGCCCCAGCCCATTCATATTGCCCCCAGCTCTCATTGCATCAAGCTCTCATTGCCTCAGCTCACTCATTTTGCACCAGCCCACTCATATTGCCCCAGCTCACTCATATTGCCAACAGCTCACTCATATTGCCCCCAACCCACTCATATTGCCCCCAGCTCTCATTGAACCAGCACTCATATTACCAACAGCTCTCATTGCCCCAGCTCACTCATATTGCCCCAGCTCTCATTTGCCCAGAGCTCACTCATATTGCCCCAGCTCTCATTGCCCCAGCTCACTCATATTGCCCCAGCTCACTCATATTGCCCCAGCTCACTCATATTGCCCCAGCCCACTCATATTGCCCCCAGCCCACTCATATTGCCCCAGCTCGCATTTCCTCAGCTCACTCATATTGACCCCAGCACTCATTGCCCCAGCTCACTCATATTGCCCCAGCTCTCATTGCCCCCAACTCTCATTGCCCCAGCTCACTCATATTGTTCCCTGCTCACTCATATTCCCCCAGCTCACTCAAATTGCCCACAACCCACTCATTTTGCCCAGCACACTCATAAATCCTCCAGCCCACTCATATTGCCCCAGCTCACTCATTTTGCCCGAGCTCTCATTGCCCCAGCTCACTCACATTGCCCCAGCCCACTCATATTGCCCCCAGCTCACTCATATTGCCCCAGCTCATTCTTATTGCCCCAGCTCACTCATATTGCCCCCAGCCCACTCATATTGCCCCCAGCTCTCATATTGCCCCAGCTCTCATTGCCCCAGCTTACTCATATTACCCCCAGCCCACTCATATTGCCCCCAGCTCACTCATATTGCCCCAGCTCTCATTGCCCCAGCTCACTCATATTGCCCCAGCTCACTCATATTGCCTCTGCTCACTCATATTGCCCCAGCTCTCATTGCCCCAGCTCATTCATATTGCCCCCAGCTCTCATTGCCCCAGCTCACTCATATTGCCAACAGCTCACTCATATTGCCCCCAGCCCACTCATATTGCCCCCCAGCTCACTCATATTGCCCCCACTCTCACTGCCCCAGCTCACTCAAATTGCCCCAGCTCACTCATTTTGCCTCAGCTCTCTCATATTGCCCCAGTTCACTCATATTGCCCCAAGCCCACTCATATTGCCCCCAGCTCTCATTGCCCCAGCTCACTCATATTGCCCTCAGCTCACTCATTTTGCCTCTGCTCACTCTTGTTGCCCCAGCTCTCACTGCCCCAGCTCACTCAAATTGCCCCAGCTCACTCATTTTGCCTCAGCTCTCTCATATTGCCCCAGCTCACTCATATTGCCCCAGCCCACTCATATTGCCCCAAGCCCACTCATATTGCCCCAGCTCTCATTGCCCCAGCTCACTCATATTGCCCCCCGGTCACTCATTTTGCCTCTGCTCACTCTTATTGCCCCCAGCCCACTCATATTGCCCCCAGCTCACTCATATTGCCCCAGCCCACTCATATTGCCCCAGCCCACTCATATTGCCACAGCTCTCACTGCCCCAGCTCAATCAAATTGCCCCAGCTCACTCATTTTGCCTCAGCTCTCTCATATTGCCCCAGCTCACTCATATTGCCCCCAGCCCACTCATATTGCCCCCAGCTCACTCATGTTGCCCCAGCACTCATTGCCCCAGCTCTCATTGCCCCAGCTCACTCATATTGCCCCAGCACTCATATTGCCCCAGCACTCATATTGCCCCCAGCCCATTCATATTGCCCCCAGCTCTCATTGCATCAAGCTCTCATTGCCTCAGCTCACTCATATTGCACCAGCCCACTCATATTGCCCCAAGCACTCATATTGCCCCCAGCTCTCATTGCCCCAAGCTCTCATTGCCTCAGCTTACTCATAATGCCCCCAGCCCACTCATATTGCCCCCAGCTCTCATTGCCCCAGCTCTCATTGCCCCAGCACTCATATTGCCGCAGCACTCATATTGTCCCCAGCTCTCATTGCCCCCAGCTCTCATATTGTCCCCCGCTCACTCATTTTGCCCCTAGCTCACTCATATTGCACCCAGCTCTCATTGCCCCAGCTCACTCATATTCCCCAGTTCACTCATATTGCCCCCAGCTCACTCATATTGCCCCAGCTCTCATTGCCCCAGCTCACTCATATTGCCCCAGCTCTCAATGCCCCCAGCTCACTCATATTGCCACCAGCTCTCATTGCCCCAGCTCACTCATATTGCCCCAGTTCTCATTGCCCCAGCTCACTCATATTGCCCCCAGCTCACTCATATTGCCCCAGCTCTCATTGCCCAGAGCTCACTCATATTACCCCCAGCTCTCATTGCCCCAAGCTCACTCATATTGCCTCAGGTCTCATTGCCCAGAGCTCACTCATATTGCCCCCAGCTCTCATTGTCCCAGCTCACTCATATTGCCCCAGCTCACTCATATTGCCCCAGTTCACTCATATTGCCCCAGTTCTCATTGCCACAGCTCACTCATATTGCCCCAGCTCACTCATATTGCCCCAGCTCACTCATATTGCCAACAGCTCACTCATATTGCCCCCAGCCCACTCATATTGCCCCCAGCTCTCATTGCCCCAGCACTCATATTACCCCCAGCTCTCATTGCCCCAGCTCACTCATATTGCCCCAGCTCTCATTTGCCCAGAGCTCACTCATATTGCCCCCAGCTCTCATTGCCCAAGCTCAGTCATATTGCCCCAGCTCACTCACATTGCCCACAGCTCACTCATATTGCCCCAGCTCACAAATATTGCCCCAGCCCACTCATATTGCCCCCAGCCCACTCATAGTGCCCCAGCTCTCATTTCCTCAGCTCACTCATATTGCCCCCAGCACTCATTGCCCCAGCTCACTCATATTGCCCCAGCTCTCATTTGCCCAGAGCTCACTCATATTGCCCCCAGCTCTCATTGCCCCAGCTCACTCATATTGCCTCAGCTCAATCATATTGCCCCCAGCTCTCATTGCCCCAGCTCATTCATATTGCCCCAGCACACTCATATTGCCCCCCGCTCACTCATATTGCCCCAGCCCACTCATATTGCCACAGCTCACTCATATTGCCCCCAGCTCACTCATATTGCCCCAGCTCACTCATATTGCCAACAGCTAACTCATATTGCCTCCAGCCCACTCATATTGCCCCCAGCTCTCATTGCACCAGCACTCATATTGAAATAGGAACCAGATTTTAGGGATTTCGTGCCGCGGCTCAGGTTAACCCTTTGAGAACTTTCTTAACTATATCAGTTCAAGTTACATAATCTTTTAATACAAATTATTTTTCGCCAACCCATTCCTCCTTCATTCCCCCCTTTTGGCCATGAGTCCATGCTTTCATGGGCTCCTAGCCAAATATAAAATACCCACGTTCCAGAGGGAAAATAGCAATGCTGAGTCTGTGTGCCCTGTATTTGGGTGCTACACCATGAGGGACCTATAATTAGGTTGTGGTTGATTTTTTTTCTCATTGGCCGTGCAGTGGGCCAGGATACATAAAATGACTTAATACCCTGAATAACAGACCAAGATAACAATACCAATTATGAGAATAACAAACAGTGTTGTAGGGACCCAAAATGGAACCAAAGAATCTTCAATTAAACAACTACATATAAAGTGGGTAGAAATCCCTCACAGCGGCCACTAGTGTATAATTAAATAACTATAGTGGCATATTTCATATCTAGGGATTTGGATTACTCTTTTTTATTTTTTTCAACGGCTGAGTAAACACTGGATGTGATTAAAGCAGAGAACACAAAACAAGATCAGGAGTACTATCATGGTTGCAGGGTACAGTTTTACTACAGACCCAGCAGTCTTACAGCCCAAGTGGTTAGCAACCACATAACAGATTCTGGGGTACCAGGCTTCATTTGTCATGGTGCTGCACAAGGCTAGCAGTTGGATTTACGGGCTGGTATACATGGGGTATTCTCGGATCAATCGGGGAATACATAACTCAATATACAGAAAACTCAGTTATCGATTGTCACGGAAGGGACATAGGGGCTCGGCACAGCGAGACCCAGGACTCAAACCCAAGACATTTTTAAAAGGACCTTGTTTTCCTTTGAACGTTTGCAGTGTGCGTTTCAATGTATGAACAGTTTATTTTCCTTGCTAGATGTGGTTTTACTTGATGTGCTGTATTAAGATGTACCTTGTGTGATTGTAACTGTATTAAGTGTAAGAAAACGTTTGTATGTGTTTTTCCCCGTCGCCATTTTGCCCATTCCAGCATGGTTACACCAGACAAAGGATCTCCTGGCCCCAAGATGGAGGATGCAGCGGGCCAGCTGATTGGAGGCTTTTCCCAGACCTCATCTGCCTAATCCCCTGGACAATGGGAAACCTGAAAGGGCAAGATAGAGGATACAGCAAGCCAGCTGCTTGGAGGCTTTTCCAAGACCTCATCTGCCTAATCCCTGGAAAATGGGAAGGGTGAAAGGGACCTGAGAGGGAACAGGAGGCTGGGAAAGGAGCCAATCAGTGCTGGTTGTGTGGGTGGGGGAGTTGGTAATCTGTTTGTATGAAGTTGTATAAATGACCCTGTTGAAACCCATAAAATTCAGTTCATCTGAGTGTTTGATACATGCAGCTTTGTCTGGTGTTGTCATTTCACGCCGGCTATATACATCACCACCACCCAGGAACGGGTCACTCTAACTCCGCAGCAGAACATCGATTCGCCGCACCGTTGCGCCACCTCGAATCGGTACCTCGGGACACCGCAACCACCCCGAATCGGGACCTCGATTCAGCGCCGTACCCCGCATCTTCAAGGAGACTCTACCGAACTGCGGTTTGCCACGCAGACCGTCTCCAGCCTTCCAAAGGTCAGTAGATCCGCTGCTCGAGACGCCGAGTGCCATGCGGATTTCCACCGTGGGTGCCCCATATACTCTTTAGATCTCCACCGCCACGTAGTCTTCTACCCAAGCCGCTCGAGACGCCGGGTGCCGTGCCACTCGGTAGTCGGGCTTGGCAACACCAAAGAGGGGGTCAGATAGAGCAGGACCGCAGGCGGATACCCCATTCCGCCACATCGATACATTAACAAGGGAACCAATTACAACTGCTCCCTTGTGTTTCTCCAGAACTCCTTTTCCGCTTTGTTTCCATTCTTCAACTGTGCGACGGCACCTCAGCTTCCGGAGTGAGGGCTGCAGAGTAGACGATCTGTGAAGAATAGTTTCGCGGGCAACCCTTTGGGCTAAAAACCCGTCTTTCCCTCGTTGGCAAGTGACCAGGCGTTATTATGTCCTTCGAAATCACTCGCTAGCGGATATGAGAAGTTCGGTCAAAAGAGAGTGTGAGGCACAATTTTTCACGGGTTTCCCTTGCTGGCAGGTGGTCAGGCCTTATTGTGTCCCTCAAAACCACCTACTTGCTGATATCAGAAGGTAGCTGTGAGACGCAGTTTCAGAGGATTGTCTGGATCAGGATGACTTCTCCACTTTGGATCCCCGGTTGGCAGTGGCGGTGCAGCGGGTTTCAGACGAGAGTGGTGTATCCAGGGAACACTTCTGCAACTTTTACGGCCATCTGTGCAGGACGGACAAGGAGCGGACTGTGGCAGAATGAGGTGTTGTCCACCTGCGGGTGTGCTCCTATCTGCTTCCCCCCACTGCGCTTACCGCCGACCCGACTACCAAGTGTCACGGCACTCGGCGTCTCGAGCGGCCTGGGATGACCCTGGGGAGGGTTGGCGGGCTATGGAGGGGACCCCGGGGCGAGATCAGCCCGACCACTGAGTGACACGGCACTCAGCGTCTCGAGCGGCTGATCTACTAACCTTGGTGCTGTTCGGATCGGTTGTGGAGCGGCCGTTCGGGTGGGAAACGTTTCGTCCGGAACCGTTCGGATGGGAAACGTTTCTTATTTCCTTCGCACAATATTCGGATCTTACCCGATCGAATATGGCGCTCGATATGCCGAAGCGCGGGGTGCGCACCGCGGCTTCGGATCGGATATCGGACTGCAGCGTGGTTGAATCTTCCGATGGCTGATGCCCGCACGTTGCACCTCTGTCCTGACTCGAGATGCAGGCACAGGGTGATCGGTTCGTATCTCTGGATGCCGTACTCTGAAGACCGCGCGGGATCTCAGAAATACGGCCGAAAATAAAGCACACCAGGCGGAGCTGTATGCACTGGATCATCTGTTTATTTTTTACACATCACACATATTTATAAACATTCAACCAGCCAGAAAACAATGGGAATCCCTGCCCGCCCCCACAAGCCTCATTGGCCCTCGTTGGAAGGAGGCACCCGGGTCCCGATTCGTATTGGCGGTTACGAATCGGGGTGTTGCCGATTCGCAACCGGATGGTCCGCATCGGCTTATTTTACGATTCGACCGGATGGTCCGAATCGGCCATTTTCCGATCCAATCGATTCGACCGGATCCACGAGGCGCGGGGAAAATGGCGACGAGCAAGGCACACAATTGGATACCCATTTCGCAATACAACAATGGGGACACTTTTATTACACCACACAAATGAAATCACATCTAAATAAAATAACACGCGAAATCCCGCTGGTGCAACGGCACCTAAGAGTCTGGAGGGGCCGCATCGTCCCAAAGGGCCGCCCCTGGCTGAGGGTGCTGGGCCATTCCGTGACACTCCTCCCCCTTTCCACAGTTCGACGCACCTGGTTGAACCCCAACGGGTTCCACCGGGGAAGTCGGTGCTCCCAGGTCCCCCGGTTCCCGGGCCGACTGCCGCGATAACCCATCAGCATTACCGTTTTGCGACCCGGGCCGGTATTGAATGGTGAAGTTAAAGGGTTGGAGAGCCAGACTCCACCGCAACAGGCGGCTGTTTTCCCCCGCCACCCGGTTGAGCCACACCAGGAGGTTATGGTCGGTCATCACGGTGAAAGACCGACCGTAGACATAGGGTTGGAGCTTCCGTAGGGCCCAGACCAAGGCCAGGCACTCCTTCTCCACCGCAGCATACCCCACCTCCCGCGGTAACAGCTTCCTGCTGATGAACGCCACCGGATGATCCCCCCCGTCGTCCCCCACTTGACTTAGGACAGCTCCCAGTCTGAACATTGAAGCATCTGTGTGGACAACAAAACGTTTATTATAGTTGGGAGCTGCCAGCAGGGGAGCTTGGGTCAGGACGGCCTTCAGTTGTCGAAAGGCCTGTTCACACTCCGGGGACCACAGGACTTGGCAGGGTAGGGATTTCTTCGTCAAGTCAGTCAGGGACTTGGCCAGGTCACTGTAATGGGGCACAAACTTCCTGTAGTACCCCGCGGTGCCCAGGAAGGCGAGGACCTGGGTCTTGGTCACAGGGGTGGGCCAGTCTAGGATGGGTTCTACCTTGGCGGGCTCTGGCCGTTGTATCTCGCAACCCACCCGGTGGCCCAGGTACTGCACCTCGGCCATCCCCACCTTGCATTTCTCGGGCTTAAGAGTCAGGTGGGCGTCTCTAATCCGGCCCAAGACTGTCCCTACGTGGTCGAGGTGTTCCTCCCAGGTCTGGCTATAGATGGCTATGTCATCCAGGTATGCACAAGCGAACCCCTGGAGGCCATCGAGGAGGCGATCGATTAACCGCTGGAAGGTAGCAGGGGCGTTCTTCATCCCGAACGGCATGACCCGAAATTGGTACAAACCGAATGGGGTGATGAAAGCCGACTTCGGGGTCGCCTCCTCGGCAAGGGGAATCTGCCAATACCCCTTGCACAGATCGACCGTGGTCAGAAAATGACCCCGGGCGATCTGATCTAGCAACTCGTCGACTCGGGGCATGGGATAAGCGTCTGTAATGGTACAGTCGTTTAACCTCCAATAGTTGACGCAGAACCTGGTGGTACCGTCTTTCTTGGGCACCAGGACCACGGGCGACGCCCATGGACTGGCTGACGGTTCAATGACCCCCAGCTCCAACATCTCCCGGATCTCGGCCTGCATGGGTGTGCGGACCGCATCCGGGAGTCGGTATGCAGGCTGCCGCAGGGGTCTCTGACCGGGGGTGTCCACTTGATGGATGGCCTGATCAGTGTATCCTGGGAGGGCCGAGAAAATCCCCCGGTGGTCGTAGAGCAACTGCCGCGCCTGCGCCTGCTTTTCAGGCCCTAACTCCTCCCCCAGCTGCACCTGATCTACCCCTGAAGGCTGTTTAGCTATCCCGGGGAGTTCTACTAAAGGGAATGGTTCAGTCTCCTCGGTAGCCGGCGCGCATATAGCGTCCACCATTTCCGGGCGTTCATGGTAGGCCTTCAGCATGTTGACGTGGAACATCCGCTGGATTCTGGTGTCCACGCAGCTGACAACCACATAGGTGGTATCCCCCAGTTGGGTTACCACCCTGTAGGGGCCTTGCCAGGCCGCCTGCAGCTTGTTCTGCCGCTGTGGCTTCAACATCAGAACCTTCTGCCCCACAAGGAACAAGCGACTGCAAGCAGCGCGGTCGTACCACATCTTCTGCTGAGCCTGGGCCGTTTCCATGTTCCCTCGTACGAACCCCGCGAGTTCTGCCAAGCGCTCCTGGAGCTTCAAGACATAACTCAGGACAGGAACCCCATCTTCCTCCTGTTTCCCCTCCCACTGAGCCCTAACCAAATCCAGGGGCCCCCTCACCTGGCGCCCATATAACAGCTCAAAGGGAGAGTATCCGGTGGATTCCTGAGGAACCTCCCGGTAGGCGAACAGTAAGTGGGGTAGATACTTCTCCCAATCCTTCCCTTCGTGCGCGAAGGCCCGGATGAGCTGTTTCAGGGTCCCATTAAACCCCTCGCACAGCCCATTTGTCTGGGGGTGATATGGGGCGCTGTGAAGCGCCTTAACACCGCAGAGACGCCAGAGCTGCTGGGTGAGCTCAGCGGTGAACTGGGTACCCTGATCGGACAGGATTTCCCGAGGAAATCCCACCCTCGTGAACACCCGTAGGAGAGCGTCCGCCACGGTGTCTGCCTGGATGTTGGCCAAGGCCACAGCCTCGGGGTACCGGGTGGCGTAGTCCACTACGGTGAGGATGTACCTCTTACCGGTGGCACTGGGGCGTGGCAAAGGCCCGATGATGTCGACTGCCACCCGGCTAAAGGGCTCCTGAATGATGGGCATCGGGTGCAGGGGTGCTTTCGGGTGGTCCCCGGTTTTCCCGGTCTTTTGGCAGACCGGGCAGGTGCGGCAGTACTCACGGGTGTCTTCACTGAGGCAGGGCCAGAAGAATGCGCGCGCCAACCGGTGTCAAGTTTTCTTCTGCCCCAGGTGGCCAGCAAGGGGAATATCGTGAGCCAGGCGCAGGAGTTCCTGTCTAGGGCCCTGGGGTACTACCATCTGTTTATGTGGGACCTGCTGCTTCTTGGACCCCTCCCTCGCGGTGTACCTGTAGAGAAGCCCATCCTCCCACTCTATGCTGTCAGTCCTCTTGCCGACCAGGCCTTGGCCAGCCAGGTCCCAGTAGCACTGTAGCGTGGGATCGGTCTGGGTCTGGTGGCGGAGCGTCTCCGGGGAGCTCCACGGGGAAGGAGAATCGGGTGGGGAGGGGGAAGTCGGGATTCATCTGGGTGTGGAAGGTGGGTCGAGTAGGGGAGGGGAAGTCGGGATTCGTCTAGGTGGGGGAGGTCGGGGACGTTTGGGTTGGGATCTCACCTGGGTCCCGATCGGAGTGCCCCTGCTGTGGCGTTGGCTCTGTTGCCGGGTGGTCACTGGGGCGGCCGCATCTGTGGAGTAAGAAGAGACCAGCCGTCCCAAATCGTTGCCGAGAAGGACTTCGGCCGGCAATTGGTTTAACAACCCCACCCTCACCACTTTCTCCCCGGACCCCCAGTCTAGGTGGACCCGTGCCGTCCCGAGCCGAAGAACTTTCCCTCCAGCCACCCGCACCGCGACGGTGCTGTGCAGTCGATCGTTCGGCGGAATCAAATGGGGTCGTACCAGGGTGATGGTAGCCCCGGAGTCCCGGAGCCCCTCAGCGGCCCGCCCGTTTATCCACACCACCTGACGGTGATGATGGCGGTTGTCGGCCGAGGCGGCCTGCACCGGGTCTGCCTCGTGCAGCCGTTCCCATTCTTCCGGGGAATCCGGCCACGGGGCTTCGGCATCGTAACAATGGGCTGCTGGCGAGGGTCTGGGGGGGTCGCGACAGGTTCGGTCGGTTGGGGCAATTTTGTCGGTAGTGCCCCTCTTGGTCGTATCCGTAGCACCGGACGTTGGCTAAGGTGTTGGGCCGACTTGTGGGTCGTGTTGCAGGCGACCGAACTGCCGGTATTGGAGGGGGAGGGGGAGGTAGAGCGGGACGGAATGGCGGGAATCGCTCACCCCCGGTATCCTTCCGGGTGTCCGTGTACTCGTCCGCCCAAACGGCTGCTTGCTGCACCGTTTGTGGCTTCTTGTCCCGTACCCACTCCCGGATGGCTGAGGGGGTGTGCTCAAAAAACTGCTCGAGCAGCAGCAGCTGGGTAATGTCATTCACCGTCTCTGCTTTGCTACCCAGGAACCAGGTACGCAAGTCCCGCTGCAACCGGTGAGCCCACTCGACGTGAGTAGCGCCATTGGGCCGGCGGGAGTTTCTGAACTTCGCCCGGCTAGCTTCCGGGGTTACAGCAAACCGGCTCAATAACGCTTGTTTAACATGGGCGTAGTTAGTGGCCTCCTCGTCCGGTACGGTGCGGTAGGCCTCAGCTGCCCGACCGGTCAGTTTGCACGCCAGGATCCTGACCCAGTCATCGCGGTGTACCTCGTGCACTTGGCACAGGGCGCTCGAAGTCCTGAAGGTAGCTCTCAATCTCGTCCTCCGTCTCCCAGTAGTCCTTGAACGCCTGGAAAGGCACTTTACGGCCGGTGGAATGGTTCGGACGAGGGCTGATGTCCCGTTGGCTCCGCACCTCAGCCAGCCGCAACTCGTGGTCGCGCTCTTTTTCCCGCTCCTCGTGCTCCTTGTCCCGCTCCTCTTCTTGACGAATCTCCCGAATCACGTTCTGCATGGCAGCCTCCGATGGGGCCGCTCCATAGAGGGCAGCCCGCTGCCGCATCTTTTGGTGATAAATGTTTTCATCGGACTCGGCGGGGACGGGTACAGGTGCGAGGACAGGGGGCACCACTGCCGGTGCCGCCCCTTGGTCCAGCCTCTGCAGTTCTTCAATCACCACGTCCCGGCTCTTAGAGCCCGGGGTGCCTCCCCGATTCTCCAGCATGCCACGCAGGACGTCCCGCTTGTAGGCGCTGTACTCGGCCATGGTAAGGGTCTCCTTGGGGTTGGCAGAGAGCTATCCCACCGCTGCCACCAGTGTGGCAGAATGAGGTGTTGTCCGCCTGCGGGTGTGCTCCTATCTGCTTCCCCCCACTGCGCTTACCGCCGACCCGACTACCGAGTGTCACGGCACTCGGCGTCTCGAGCGGCCTGGGATGACCCTGGGGAGGGTTGGCGGGCTGTGGAGGGGACCCCGGGGCGAGATCAGCCCGGCCACTGAGTGACACGGCACTCAGCGTCTCGAGCGGCTGATCTTCTGACCTTGGTGCTGTTCGGATCGGTTGTGGAGGGGCCGTTCGGGTGGGAAACATTTCGTCCGGAACCGTTCGGATGGGAAACGTTTCTTATTTCCTTCGCACAATATTCGGATCTTACCCGATCGAATATGGCGCTCGATATGCTGAAGCGCAGGGTGCGCACCGCGGCTTCGGATCGGATATCGGACTGCAGCGTGGTCGAATCTTCCGATGGCCGATGCCCGCACGTTGCACCTCTGTCCTGATTCGAGATGCAGGCACAGGGTGATCGGTTCGGATCTCTGGATGCCGCACTCTGAAGACCGCGCGGGATCTCAGAAATACGGCTGAAAATAAAGCACACCAGGCGGAGCTGTATGCACTGGATCATCTGTTTATTTTTTACACATCACACATATTTATAAACATTCAACCAGCCAGAAAACAATGGGAATCCCTGCCCGCCCCCACAAGCCTCATTGGCCCTCGTTGGAAGGAGGCACCCGGGTCCCGATTCGTATTGGCGGTTACGAATCGGGGTGTTGCCGATTTGCAACCGGATGGTCCAAATCGGCCATTTTACGATTCGACCGGATGGTCCGAATCGGCCATTTTCCGATCCGATCGATTCGACCGGATCCACGAGGCGCGGGGAAAATGGCGACGAGCAAGGCACACAATGGGATACCCATTTCGCAATACAACAAGGGGGACACTTTTATTACACCACACAAATGAAATCACATCTAAATAAAATAACACGCGAAATCCCGCTGGTGCAACGGCACCTAAGAGTCTGGAGGGGCCACATCGTCCCAAAGGGCCGCCCCTGGCTGAGGGTGCTGGGTCATTCCGTGACACGGACTAACTGGATCACTTGGTGACAGAGGTTGCTTTCACCCAGTTTCCTTTAGTCATGGTTTTATCAGCGGATTAGGATGTCCAAACAACAACTTAGAGACTGAGGTTCAGAGGAGCACTTGGACTTCACCGGATGTGGAACAGGACCATAGGTAAGGCTTCCAGCCACTTCAGAGAAGTTACTTGGCACATTTTTGCAAGCCATTTTTTTTTTCTTCAGAGCTTTGAGGCAGTAGGCTGTACTCAACTTCCACCTGATCTGTAGGGCTTAGGCCAAAGCCTGTAGTATTTGATGGACAAAGGCGGGCCCATTATCAGAGCCGATCTCCGAAGATATTGCATATTGTGGAATGATCTCATACATGAGACATCGGACTACTTCTGTGGTCTTTTCTGTACGGGTGTGGTGCTCTTCTACCCAGCCGGTTAAGGTACAGATGAACACCAGGAGGTATTTGTAGCCTTTACAGAGGGGCATATTCTGTGAAGTCCACCAGTAGAAATAACATTGCATCAGTCCTACAGAGACTCTACCTGGAGGCAAGATAGGTCTCTGGGGTTGTTTTTGGCACAAGTGGGGCATTGCTGAGTCACAGTCTTACAGAGAGATGGCAGGTGTGGCACATAGAACTCGAGCTCTAACTGTTTCTCCATAGCAGTCTTTCCGCTGTGCGTACTATTATGCAGACTCCAGACTAACTCTGGGGCTATGGTAGAGGGTACCACAATACGGTTGTCTTTCAGAATATACCATCCACTGGAGTCGTAGGCACCAGGCTCAGAAATTAACCATTCATGATCCATTTCAGAGTATACAGAAACTCATTCCATCAGTGGTGCAGGAATCAGGGTGGCCACAACTGGCAGCTTCCTTGGCTGCTTAGTCAGTTTTACGGTTTTCTCGGGGGAACAACTTCTTTTCCCTTCGGATATCCCTGGCAGTGGATAACACTCACTGCTTTAGGTATCCAGATGGCTTCCAAAAGGACTAGAATCTCTGAGGCATACTTGGCTTGTTTTCCATGTCCCCCCCCCCTTTGTGGATTCATACAGAGGTTTTGCTGTTACTGTGTAGAACTTGATGTCTACTCTTGGGGGGTGGGTATACGGCAGACCCCTTATTTCTGGACGGCCAACTGGGGCGTATTCCATGATGAGACACAGAACTTCAGAACCCCATATTTGAGAAGGCACTGCAGGGTGCCATCAATCACCACCTCATTAGAGTCACCTGCCATTTTACAGAACAGAATTAAATTTTTCATTAGTCTTTCAGCGGGTCGCGTTCGTTTCTTTTCCAGTCTCTTTCATGGTGGAAGAAGAAATAACACTATTTGCACTGTCTCTTTCCAAAAGCTGTCTTTGGAGGCAAAGTAACATGTTTCACTTTTTGGGAGCTACAATTGTGTCTGGGGTCATTTTTGCTGTAACTGTGTCTGCACTCTACACCCGGTCCATCTTTGACAATGTGCTTGATAGGGTTTCCCAAAAAGCATCGCCACATCCACACTCACAACTGCTCTATTTTCTTTTCTATTTCCTTTGTTTCCAGTCACTCCCCATCCCTTACATTCATATGAATCATGACCCCCAGAGGCTGAGGGTGGGGCTCTCCACCAGTTGCTCTTTTCATGAAGGGGTATGGGATTTCGGAGATACCTGGAATAGGGGCGTTTATCTGAGTGGGACCAGGGCTGGCAGGGCTCTATCAGGGAGGATACCATCAATTTCATTCTTAGACACACCCGACCATGTCAATTTATGCCATACTTGCTGTGACGGAATGGAGTATCCGCCTGCGGTCCTGCTCTATCTGACCCCTTCTTTGGTGTTGCCAAGCCCGACTACTGAGTGGCACGGCACCCGGCGTCTCAAGCGGCTTGGGTAGAAGACTACGTGGCGGTGGAGATCTGGAGAGTAGATGGGGCACCCGCGGCGGAAATCCGCCCGACTACCGAGTGGCACGGCACTCGGCGTCTCGAGCAGCGGATCTACTGACCATTGAAGGGCTGGAGACGGTCTGCGTGGCGAACCGCGGTTCGGTAGAGTCTCCTTGCAGATGCAGGCACGGCGCTCAGCCGAGGTCCCGATTCGGGGTGGCTGCGGTATCCCAAGATACCGATTCAAGGTGGCGCAACGGCGCGGCGAATCGATGTTCTGCTGCGGAGTTAGAGGGCCCGTTCCTGGGTGGTGGTGATATGTAGCCGACGTGAAATGACAACTAGGGATGTGCACCGATTTTTTTTTCGATTCGATTTTTTGAATTTTTAAACTTTTCGATTCGGCTCGTTTCGACTGCTTTCTGTTTCGATTCGGTTCAGCTCGATTCGGTTTTCGGGTACATTTATTTTTCGGAATATCGGCTATTTTTCGTATTTTCGGGTAACTTTACTAGGTTTCTGTATCGACTTTTCGTTATTTCGGAAAATTTTCGTTTTTCGGAATTGTACATGGTTTTCGGCATATCGCCCATTTTTCGTTTTTCGGAACTTTTCGTTTTTCGGAACTTTTCGTTTTTCGGAATTGTACATGGTTTTCGGCATATCGCCAATTTTTCATTTTTCGGAACTTTTCGTTTTTTCGGAACGTCTGTTCTCGTTTCAAAGCTGTCTAACTCTATTCGTTTTGATGAAAACTACTATGGTTTACTTTTTTAATACTGCTTTATATATTTTTTATAATAAATTTTTGGTTTGTTTTTCGGATCCAATAATTCATTATGTCGATACGATAATTCTGGCGATTCTATCGTGTTTTTTTAATTAACCCTTTCGCTGCTGAGGCTTTTCCCACCTCTGTGCTGAGCTCATTTTTACCGGTTTTGCTCATCATGTTTAAACGTGTTTTGAAGGCTTATTTTAGTATATGACCCAGACATATTATATATCGTTCTTTCCGTCAGACTCGGCAGATTCATAATATGTCATTATTATATGTATACGTCATGACCTGTCTGTATATTATAACAACAAAAAATGCAATAAAATATGATTTTTCAATAATTTACAACGTGTAAAGTGTTTTTTTTTCACATTTTATCATGCGAGCAATTGCGGTTATATTTTGTATGGGTGCGCTTGTTAAACAAATTAGAGATGGGGTCTCGTTACAATTTTTTTTGGGGAAAATTACAACATTTTTAACAAACGCACCGCATACAAAAATCGTTAGTGCAATATCATTGTTCACATTATAATTGAAATGGGAACAATATTGCTGCATTAACAAAACCAAAAAAAAGAAAAAAAAATTGTTTATTTTTTTTTTATAATTTTTTTTAAATATTTTTTTATTTTTAATTTTTTTACAAACGTTTTTCACATTCGTGTTTGGTATCGTTGGAACGGCCATGCTCTTTAACCCCTAGCTGCCACGGATCGGGAGATAGGGGGTTCATTTTGGAACCCCCTATCTCCACCATTGGTGGCAGCTAGGGGTTAACTCCAGGACTGGCGTCATCGTGCTATGCACGATGACGCCAGTCCTCAGGGGGAGTTCCCGGAAGCTTGGCCGACATCCGACATCCTCATGGATATGCCCCAGCTCCTCATGGATATTGCCCCAGCACCTCGTGGATATGCCCCAGCTCCTCATGGACATGCCCCAGCTCCTTGTGGACATGCCCCAGCTCCTCGTGGATATGCCCCAGCTCACACATGGATTTGCCCCAGCTCCTCGTGGATATGCCCCAGCTCACACATGGATTTGCCCCAGCTCCTCGTGGATATGCCCCAGCTCACACATGGATTTGCCCCAGCTCCTCGTGGATATTCCCCAGCTCACACATGGATTTGCCCCAGCTCCTCGTGGATATGCCCCAGCTCCTCGTGGACATGCCCCAGCTCCTCGTGGACATGCCCCAGCTCCTCGTGGATATGCCCCAGCTCACACATGGATTTGCCCCAGCTCCTCGTGGATATGCCCCAGCTCACACATGGATTTGCCCCAGCTCCTCGTGGATATGCCCCAGCTCACACATGGATTTGCCCCAGCTCCTCGTGGATATTCCCCAGCTCACACATGGATTTGCCCCAGCTCCTCGTGGATATGTGTAACGGGGAGCCCCCTATAGGGTGAGGGGGAACCCCCAATCTGCAGAGATGAAGCCTTAAGGACAGGTATACAGCTTCCAGGGAACAAACCAAGATATTAACAGAAACTAGAGAGATCCCTAAGCCCTGACTGAGATCCTTGAAAGATGGTCTCGAAATACTAACTAGGCTAGGTGTGCAAGATGAATAAAACATAAACCAGACAGACAATAAATGCAGGTATACAGATTCCAGGGAACAAAGCAAGATATTAACAGAAACTAGAAAGATCCCTAAGCCCTGACTGAGATCCTTGAAAGGTGGTCTCGAAATACTAACTAGGCTAGGTTTGCAAGACGAACAAAACATAAACCAGACAGACAATAAATGCAGGTATACAGATTCCAGGGAACAAAGCAAGATATTAACAGAAACTAGAAAGATCCCTAAGCCCTGACTGAGATCCTTGAAAGGTGGTCTCGAAATACTAACTAGGCTATGTTTGCAAGACGAACAAAACATAAACCAGACAGACAATAAATGCAGGCATACAGATTCCAAAGCACGGTACAGTACAGGGGACAAACAGAAGAGAGATCCAAATACAAGAGCCAAAAGTCATACACGGAATATCATACTAGAGGGGTCAGCAAGAGAGGGATCCTAAATACATGAGCCAGAGGTCGTACACAGCAAATCAAAGTAAACCAGCATACAGGGACTAGGTATGAAAGACTATCCTGGTCCAAGGATCAAGGGGAGTCCTGGTCGTACTTATAGGGCAGAACAGGTCATGTGACCGCAGACCAATTAGCCCAACAGATGGCCTGCAGGCTGAAAACAAAAAACAAACAGGAATCCCTGCTACCACCAGCAGGGGGCAAGGCCGAGACGTGACATAACCCCCTCCCTTACGGGTGACCTCCTGGGCACCCAAGAAAGAAAACATGGATGGCACGAAAACGGAAAAGACCAGTCACCAGTACCCATTGGAATCCCGCTCAGACTCAGAGTAGTCAGTTTGTGCCTGAGCAAGCAAAGCTCTTTCATAAACCCCCAGGTCCTTACTGCGGATCACTGCACCGTTAGAGGCCCGTACACAACCTTCGGCAACCGGGCTAGAGTCTCGTACCGGAGGATCCAACGGCATGAGTACCTTGGACCTGGAACGGAGTGAATCTTCCGTCCCATGTTGTTTATGGTTAGTCCTCTTGCGTCTCCTGGACCGTGATCTAGGAGTTCCGTCCACACCATGGTACATAGAGGTATTAGAGGTGCTGCCAGATCCAGTGACGGTAGTCGTGCCCCGAGATTGTATATTACAACCCACAGTGGAACCACTAGACACAGTGGACTTACTGTCTACCCCAGAGACAATGACCTTGCCATTAAACGTGGCCCCGACCGATACAGTACAGGGTGTGTGCATGACTGGTACACTCTCGGGATATGGGACATCACCAGGACATGGTACAGTTGGCGCCACAATAGTCTTACACCTCTCCCCAGGAGGAGTATATTGTGAATCATCTGAATCAGAGTCTTCCACCAGCCCTTTCAGAATGTCAGGGTGTCTCTGGAGCACTACCCAGTGCCTCTCACGCATCCAAAAGCCAGAAGGCGTCCGTATATATTCCGTGGGAACACAATGTGATTTAGGGATCTCAATACCCTTTAAACCACCAGCTTGCTGAATTTCCCTGATTACTGTGCGGAGTAAGGCAACCTCGGACTTAGAGGGTGTAGTATCAATGGAACCAGAACAAAGTGTGGCAGTTTCAGAACCAGATTGGCTAGGGTTGATCACCTTTTCTTGTCTTCTCTTAGAGCAAGACATAGACTTTGTGACCACCTCACAAGGCTTGACAATGGTGGGGACAACACTGGACTCACTGTGGGGCAAGGGCACAGTGGTCTCATGTGCCAATCCAGGCACATCGGCCTCATAACAAAACGTGGTCACAGCTGTCTCGTCTAACCTGGGTACAGCTGTCATTGCTGACGTACAGCTTGTCCCGGACACCACTGGCAAGGTACCAGCCTCAGGCATCACGAATGACATATTGTCAGTACCCGACATGGCTGGCTTCTCATTACCAGTACCCGACATGGCTGGCTTCGTGCCAGGGGAAGTAGACATGGCTGGCTTCGTGCCAGGGGAAGCAGACATGGCTGGCTTCGTGCCAGGGGAAGCAGACATGGCTGGCTTCATGCCAGGGGAAGCGGACATGGCTGGCTTCATGCCAGGGGAAGCGGACATGGCTGGCTTTTCATTGCCAGTGGGAACAGACATGGCTGGCTTCGTGCCAGTGGATACAGACATGGCTGGCTTCGTGCCAGTGGATACAGACATGGCTGGCTTCGTGCCAGGGGAAGCAGACATGGCTGGCTTCATGCCAGGGGAAGCGGACATGGCTGGCTTTTCATTGCCAGTGGGAACAGACATGGCTGGCTTCGTGCCAGGGGAAGCAGACATGGCTGGCTTCGTGCCAGTGGATACAGACATGGCTGGCTCCGTGCCAGTAGATACAGACATGGCTGGCTTCGTGCCAGGGGAAGCAGACATGGCTGGCTTCGTGCCAGTGGATACAGACATGGCTGGCTTCATGCCAGGGGAAGCAGACATGGCTGGCTTTGTGCCAGTGGATACAGACATGGCTGGCTTCGTGCCAGTGGGAACAGGCATGGCTGGCTTTTCATTACCAGTGAGAACAGGCATGGCTGGCAGCGTGCCAGTAGATACAGACATGGCTGGCTTCATGCCAGTAGATACAGACATGGTTGGCTTTTCATTGCCAGTGGGAACAGATATGACTGGCTTTTCATTGCCAGTGGGAACAGACATGGCTGGCTTCGTGCCAGTAGATACAGACATGACTGGCATTTCATTGCCAGTGGGAACAGGCATGGCTGGCTTTTCATTACCAGTGAGAACAGGCATGGCTGGCAGCGTGCCAGTAGATACAGACATGGCTGGCTTCATGCCAGTAGATACAGACATGGCTGGCTTTTCATTGCCAGTGGGAACAGATATGGCTGGCTTTTCATTGCCAGTGGGAACAGACATGGCTGGCTTCGTGCCAGTAGATACAGACATGACTGGCATTTCATTGCCAGTGGGAACAGGCATGGCTGGCTTTTCATTACCAGTGAGAACAGGCATGGCTGGCAGCGTGCCAGTAGATACAGACATGGCTGGCTTCATGCCAGTTGAAACAGATATGGCTGGCATTTCATTACCAGTGAGAACAGGCATGGCTGGCAGCGTGCCAGTGGAGACAGACATGGCTGGCATTTCATTGCCAGTGGGAACAGGCATGGCTGGCTTTTCATTACCAGTGAGAACAGGCATGGCTGGCAGCGTGCCAGTGGATACAGACATGACTGGCTTCGTGCCAGTAGAAACAGACATGGCTGGCATTTCATTGCCAGTGGAACAGGCATGGCTGGCTTTTCATTACCAGTGAGAACAGCATGGCTGGCAGCGTGCCAGTGGATACAGACATGGCTGGCATTTCATTGCCAGTGGGAACAGGCATGGCTGGCTTTTCATTACCAGTAAGAACAGGCATGGCTGGCAGCGTGCCAGTGGATACAGACATGGCTGGCTTCGTGCCAGTAGATACAGACATGGCTGGCATTTCATTGCCAGTGGGAACAGGCATGGCTGGCAGCGTGCCAGTGGATACAGACATGGCTGGCATCATGCCAGTGGATACAGACATGGCTGGCATCGTGCCGGTGGATACAGACATGGCTGGCATCGTGCCAGTAGATACAGACATGGCTGGCATCGTGCCAGTAGATACAGACATGGCTGGCATCATGCCAGTAGATACAGACATGGCTGGCATCGTGCCAATAGATACAGATATGGCTGGCAGCGTGCCAGTGGATACAGACATGGCTGGCAACGTGCCAGTGGATACTGACATGGCTGGCAGCGTGCCAGTGGATACTGACATGGTTGGCAGCGTGCCAGTGGATACTGACATGGCTGGCAGCGTGCCAGCGGATACAGACATGGCTGGCAGCGTGCCAGTATATACAGACATGGCTGGCAGCGTGCCAGCGGATACAGACATGGCTGGCAGCGTGCCAGCATATACTGACATGGCTGGCAGCGTGCCAGCGGATACAGACATGGCTGGCAGCGTGCCAGTGGATACAGACATGGCTGGCAGCGTGCCAGTATATACAGACATGGCTGGCAGCGCGCCAGTGGATACAGACATGGCTGGCATAGCATTCCCAACCGGAGACACTGCAACCACACTGGGAGACGAGGGCATAGTGATCCCATGATTCAACAGATTTGAGGTGGCTATTCTGCCAGTCTGGATGCCTATGGAGGACACACCAGTACCTCCATAGCGATACCTGGATACATGGTTCCCCTGCCATTGCTTAACAGGTTTTAATACACAATGTTCAATAGTGTGATTTGGATCTGCACAATAAAAACAGAGACCATACAACCTGCGTCTTTCCTTCTCCGGTATGGGTTTGCAAGTAGTGCAGGGTGGTGCTGCATCGTTAGCTGCAGCAGGTGATAGGCTCAGAGCCTCTATTAACCTCTGCAGCTCTTTCAGCATAGCAAGCACCAAGTTCAATACAGCTTCATACATATGAGACATACCTGCCAGCTTCTATTGGGACCAGGATAATGTAACGGGGAGCCCCCTATAGGGTGAGGGGGAACCCCCAATCTGCAGAGATGAAGCCTTAAGGACAGGTATACAGCTTCCAGGGAACAAACCAAGATATTAACAGAAACTAGAGAGATCCCTAAGCCCTGACTGAGATCCTTGAAAGATGGTCTCGAAATACTAACTAGGCTAGGTGTGCAAGATGAATAAAACATAAACCAGACAGACAATAAATGCAGGTATACAGATTCCAGGGAACAAAGCAAGATATTAACAGAAACTAGAAAGATCCCTAAGCCCTGACTGAGATCCTTGAAAGGTGGTCTCGAAATACTAACTAGGCTAGGTTTGCAAGACGAACAAAACAAAACCAGACAGACAATAAATGCAGGTATACAGATTCCAGGGAACAAAGCAAGATATTAACAGAAACTAGAAAGATCCCTAAGCCCTGACTGAGATCCTTGAAAGGTGGTCTCGAAATACTAACTAGGCTATGTTTGCAAGACGAACAAAACATAAACCAGACAGACAATAAATGCAGGCATACAGATTCCAAAGCACGGTACAGTACAGGGGACAAACAGAAGAGAGATCCAAATACAAGAGCCAAAAGTCATACACGGAATATCATACTAGAGGGGTCAGGCAAGAGAGGGATCCTAAATACATGAGCCAGAGGTCGTACACAGCAAATCAAAGTAAACCAGCATACAGGGACTAGGTATGAAAGACTATCCTGGTCCAAGGATCAAGGGGAGTCCTGGTCGTACTTATAGGGCAGAACAGGTCATGTGACCGCAGACCAATTAGCCCAACAGATGGCCTGCAGGCTGAAAACAAAAAACAAACAGGAATCCCTGCTACCACCAGCAGGGGGCAAGGCCGAGACGTGACAATATGCCCCAGCTCCTCGTGGACATGCCCCAGCTCCTCGTGGATATGCCCCAGCTCACACATGGATTTGCCCCAGCTCCTCGTGGATATGCCCCAGCTCCTCCTGGATATGCCCCAGCACATGGAATGCCCCAGTTCCTCATGGATATGCCCCAGCTCCTCATGGATTTGCCCCAGCACATGGAATGCGCCAGCACCTCATGATAATGGCCCCAGCTCACCTCCGCCGCCTTTTTCGCTCCCTCAGAGCGTCCGGCGGCGCGGAGCTTGGGCGCTCGCCAGGGGGAGCCACGTGACCAGCTGCGATTGGCTGGTGACGTGTTTCCTCCAGGCGAGCGCCGAAGCTGCATGCTTCGGACGCTCGCAGGGAGCGAAAAACGCGGCGGAGGGTGAGACACCCGCCCTTAGGGTGACGGTGTCACCCTAAAGGCGGGTGTCACCTGGTGCGGGCCGCACCCCCGCCCCCATGTTACGACGCCACTGGTATATACATTTAACGGCCACACGCCCACGGACTTACTCTATCCAAACAAAGTTCAGAATGATGTGAAACATTGGGACTTTTTGGATAGATCGATTTTCGACTATCCAGAAGTTAAAAAAATAAAAATGGTCGAAATCTAATGCAAAAGTCCTGATGTTTCACATCGGGATGTCAGATATTAATAGGCTTGTGCACCGATTTTTTTTCGGTTCGATTTGTTCTGATGTTTAAAATTTTCGATTGTGTACATTTTTTTGTAATATCGACCATTTTTCGTATTTTCGGGTCACTTTGCTCGTTTTTTGTATCGACTTTTCGTGATTTCGGAAATTTTCTTTTTTTTCGGAACGTCTGTTCTCCTCGTTTCAAAGTGTCTAACTCTATTCGTTTTGATGTAAAGTACTATGGTTTACTTTTTTATACTTTATATATTTTTTTTATAATAAATTTTTGGTTTGTTTTTCGGATCCGATAATTCATTCTGACGATACGATAATTCTGGCGATTCTATCGTGAATGGTCTGACTTTAAAAATAAAAACCAGAACAAAAATGTTTTAAAACGGAAAAATAGTTGATCAAAATGATCTGAAATGAAAAAAAATAATAAAATAAAATGATTTAAAACAGACAAAAATATAAATTAACCCTTTCGCTGCTGAGGCATTTCACGGCTTCCCTTCACGCCTGTGTGCGGCACTGCGGTCTGTTGCTGAGCTAATTTTTAACAGTTTCGCTCCTCTTGTTTAAACGCGTTTTGAAGCCTTATTTTATAATATGACCCAGACATGTTATATATCGTTCTTTCCGGCAGACTCGGCAGATGATTCATAATATATCATTATCATATGTATGCGTCATGTCCTGTCTGTATATTATAACAAAAAATGCAATAAAATTAGAATTTTCAATGTTTGTTTTACAAGGTGTAAAGTGGTTTTTTCACATTTTAACATGCGAGTGTTTGCGGTTATATTTTATGAGTTGCGTTTGTTAAAAAAAATTGAAAAGGGGACTTGTTATATTTTTTGGGTGACAATTACACTATTTTTAACAAACGCACCCCATACAAAAATCCTTAGTGCAGCATCATTGTTCACATTATAATTGAAATGGCAACAATATTGCTGCATTAACAAAACAAAACAAAAAACCTATATTTTTTTTTATTATTATTTAAATTTTTTAAAATTTTTAACATTGTCATGTTTGGTATTGTTGGAAAGGCCATGCTCTGGTCGATAGCTGCCGCGGATCAGGAGATAGGGGTTCCAATGAACCCCCTATCTCCACAGTTAGGGGTTAACTCCAAAACTGACATCATTGTGACGAGGTCTTGGGACTGTCAGCAGCTGCTGTTCCCCCACGCTGTTGTCTTCCTGCAAAGACGTGACCATGTTGGCGGGCAGCGTCTTAGCGGGCAGCGGTGGGAGAGAGAGAGCTCATAGCTGGGAGGAGGTGTTGTGTGAAGCTGCAAACAGGGACAAATAAACTAGACCTGAGCCGCACTAAGGATCTTTGGGTTGTGTCGGAGAAGACTTCACGCAGTGCTGCCATCAATATTTTTTGATAAATTCTTGGTTATACAATGAATGTGACTGTGGACAAAAATCCGTGTTGTTGTGACATCGCCTAAGCTTAACAAAAAACCAGGCCACGTCGGTAATCAAATCTCAAGGCCTTACAACAAGGTTGTGTTAGTGTGTGACATTTTTTGGCCAGGCAGGAAGTGTAGAATGTGCACAGTCACATTCATGGCCACAAATATGTTGACAAATTTATGACAAAGGGTCCATAGAAATGTCAATACATTTATGTACATATAATTTTAACAGTGTGGAAACCAAGCAATACATATTAACTTATTAAGTAAGGAAAAACAACGCACACAAACAGGAAAATAGTGAAAAAATAGAACATTTATTTACAACATATTAACATAGGGAAGGGAACATGCCAAGGATGGCAAACTGCCCAACAAGTTACTGGCATTTGAGGAGATGTTGGAGCTGGTCCGCATCTTGGACTGTAAAGATTACGATTGCTGTAAGGGCCCTTACGGCAGGAAGAATAACACCCGCAAGGATCGTATCCTTGAAAAGCTACGCACCACCATCCTGGAGCTGTTCGGGAAGGACTGGACGAAGGACCATCTCTGAAAACGCTGGTCCGACCTCAAGGCACGCGAGCAGGAGCAGCTGAGGCACATTCTGGAGGAGGCTGCCACTGGTCTCACTGCTGCTCCAGGAGGTCTGCGGCATTGGTTATGTGCTCCCGCAGTTCCTGGAGCAGTTCTTGTAGTGAGTTGACGGCGGTAGCTGCCAGGCGAAGCTCGCCGATCGCCTCCCGTCGGCATCTGGCTTCTCCTTCTATATATCCAATAAATGAAAGAAGGAAAATACAGTAAGTAAAGCAGGTTTCTATTTTTGACTGAAAGTCTTGAAAAAATATAACAGTAGTATATACCAGAGCTGGCGGCCTCCTGAGTCTCCGACTCCTCTGAGTCCTCCCCCACCACCACTGTCTGCATATCCAGTGCTATATGTAAGAAATTAAATAAATAAAAAATACAGTAAACAACAAAACTGATTTATTTTTGAACAAAAGTCGATACAAAATACAACAGTAAAAAAAAAAAACCTGGACTGGCGGCCTCCTGCTGCACCGGCTCCGGCTCCCTCTCTCCATCATCGCCATCCTCCTCTTCCTCCTGCTCCTCTTGTGCTATACATAAAAAATTAAATTAAAATACAGTAAACAAAAAATGTTTCTGTTTTGACCAAAAGTCGTTGCAAAATAAAACAGTATATACCAGCGCTGGTGGATGCCCGTGGCTCCCCCTCCTCCTCCGCTGGGGCACTGGTCCCTGCCCGGGCAGATTCGGCGGCCTTCTTCCTGTCTTCTGCCAAATCCAAAAAATAACACGTAAATAATGCAGACTGGAAAAAATGGTATATCTATACAATATATTGCCGAAAGTATTGCGACACCCCTCCACTACCCACTACCAGCTTAACCCCCCACTACTCCCATCTCATAGTTCTAAAGTCACAAAATATTTATTTATTTCCTCTGCACAGACATATATTACCGTTCATTTATATATTTTTTTCAGAAGTAAACATTACGTTTATTCAATAAAAACTATTATTTGTGTTGTGTGCGTACAAAGCGCATTGTGCGACTGCTTTTAGTTATTTTATAGAAGGCCTCAGCCTCAGTTTCACTTTCAGTTTCTGTGAATAAAACTGGATATTGCAGAAACAACAACAGAAATCCACCATTTTGTTTTAAAATTTGCATCTAAAGCATTCAATGACACTGCTGCAGCAGCTGCTGAGGCTGTATTGAACGCAGCTCTGTTTGGATGCACTTTCAGATGAACTACATGTCCCATCCTATCACTTAGCAGAGACGCAGAGATTTTTATTGATGCGCAGGTGGGAGTCAATATTGGGAAAGCTGCGGGTCTTCTCGTATGCATCACTCAATCACAACAACCTCCCCTCCAACACACTACAGACTATACACACAGTGCCAAAAGAAATCCAGCATTGTAACTTCATCTATATACATCAAATATCACAATTTTCACGAATACGTAAAATCACAAAAAGGAAGAGCTATGGCAAAACTGCATGTATGACGAGTCGTGAAAACGCAAAGCTATACACAATCACATTGCATGAAAAAAGGACTAGATAAATCAACATATTTCTGTGCACATTAGCACATGCAAGCACATTATTATTATTATACAGGATTTATATAGCACCAACAGTTTGCGCAGCGCTTTACAATATAACATGACACTTACGTTTCGCTATGACGCGGCAGATGCGCCTCAGCTGCTCCTGCTCGCGTACTTTTAAATCAGACCAGCGTTTCCTGAGCTGGTCCTTTGTCCGGTCCTTCCCAAACATCTCCAAAATGGTGGTGCGTAGCTTGTCAAGGATACGATCTTTTCTGGCGTTATTCTTCCTGCGGTAAGGTCCCTTCCGGCAATCGTAATCTTTGCTATCAAAGATGCGGACCAGCTCCAACATCTCCTCAAACGCCATATTTTGGCCCGTTTCTTCCTGGGTGCAGGTGGTTCATCATGAGATGATGACGAGGTCTCCTCTCTTACAGCGGCCATCATGAAGAATAATAAAAACAATATTTTGTTCAAAAAGTTGTCAATAAAACTGGCTCAATAAAGTTACGACATGTGCGCGCGCGCGCATGCGCGACCCGCGGACGAATCGGATCTGACCAAAATACGAAAATTCTTATCGGATCTTTGGAAACAATAAAAAAATTTACAGAATCAGCCATATAACCGATACTAGTTAAATATACAATGTCCAGACTTACCGAAATGGTACCGAAATCCCGAATGGAACTGAAATCATGAATAGAGGGAAAATAAATTTCGATTTGACACATTTCAAGTCCATTCGAAAATTCCGAAAAATTTTCGATTTGGTAAATTTTTCGTTTTTTCGGAAAGTCTGTTCTCGTTTCAAAGCAATAGATTTCGATTTGACACATTTCAAGTCCATTCGAAATTCCGAAATTTTTTCGATTCGGTTCGGAAAACAGTTCGGATTCGACTTTTCGGATCTAAAAAATTTCGGAATTTCGGCCGCATCGAAAGACCCGAATCGGGAAATTTCGTGAAAATTCCGAAATTCCGAAACCCGAAACGCACATCCCTAATGACAACACCAGGCAGAGCTGTATGTTTCAAACACTCAGATGAACTGAACTCTTTTAATCACACGCCACTATTTATGCTGAAGTGCAACAGTCATAATTTGCATACCCATACTAATTAGTTATGTCAGTTATTTACAATTAACATTCTTCACATTCTCTTAGCCTTCAGCCCACACAACGTTTGTACAGACATTGTTCCAGCACATCAGATTAAACACACACTATCAGAGATCCCTTAAATTAAACATGTACCTAGATAATGGGGAAAATCCCTGACGCATAAATTACACAGCAGCAAAACTTGTTTACTGGCTACAGAAAAACACATTTACCTACAGGAATATAAGTATATTTTAAAACCAAAGCTATGTCATTTCACTAAACTAAATTAAACTAAAACCAAATGATGTAAAGTATATTTAAAATCACACAGGGTACATCTTAATACAGCACATCAAGTAAAACCACATCTAGCAAGGAAAATAAACTGTTCATACATTGAAACGCACACTGCAAACGTTCAAAGGAAAACAAGCAGGGTTATCCAAAGAGATTCGAATTGCTTGAGAAAGGTAACCGAACGCTGAAAATCAGGGTTCGGTTACCTTTCCTGGCCATTCGGCTATCCAGAGAGCAGGCAATTCGCCAAATCCTGTCGAATTGCCTGAACATACGGTGCCTGTTCGGTCCCTGTTCGAGGGCAGTGAAATCCCCATGAAAAAGCACTGCTTCGTCTATTCAGAGAACACAAACCAGCAGTGAAAGGTTCCCCTAATGTCCTGCCATTCGGTGGTTTAATTCGGCAAATTTATTCAGGAGAATCCCATAGGCTTCAATGTTAAAAATATTCCCGTTTTAATTCAATATCTAATAAACCGTTCATTATAAAATTCTGCAGCAAAAAGTCTCTTTATTTATAGATTTTTTAGGATACTTTAAGCATTTTTCTGAATTTTTTAAAAAAAAAATTAAAAGTCCGATTTTTTTTTTTTTTTTTTTCAGTTTACTTATTTTTTTTGTAACAGCCCTCTTTATTATCATTCCCTGGATCTCCTGTGAAAATTTCAGACATTTTCGCTCAGTAGTTTCTTTGCAAACAGCGTTTCATTTTCCCAGATTCATACAAATGGTTTTTCTAATTTATTCACTGCCTCCTCTACGTCACAGCTGCTTCGGCTCTGTGTGATTCGGCTCCTTTTCGGCTCCTGTTCGGCTCCTGTTCGGCTCCTGTTCGGCTCCTCTTCGAAGGTTAATCCAGATGTTTTTGCTTGTTTTCATAGTGCATTCGGTTAGTTTTCGTCAGGTTTTCGGCAGCTTTTCCCTGCAATTCGGGGACCCTGTGCTGTTTGCTGAATACACCGCAGGGTCACCGAAATGCAATCGGCAAAAGGAACCGAATTGAAGAGAACGAAAAGTCACCGAACGTGCGGTGACTTTTCAAATCTCTTTGGATAACCCTGATGGTCCTTTTAAAAATGTCTTGGGTTTGCGTCCTGGGCTCGCTGCGCCGAGCCTCTTGGGTCATTCCGTGACACTTGCCGCCTAGACATTTACATCTGATAGTTCTCACGTTCACTCCTAACCTTCTCCATCAAGTCAATTTTACACCCATTTTAACAATCTTGTTCTCATACAAGCAGTGAAATCTTCCATATCAGGTTCCTCATAGTTATTTGCAGTCAATCCCACCACACATCCCATAATGCGAACCCTGTGAATGACACCTTCCATTATTATACAGGGGGATGTGGGCTCTAATCTGCATGTAAAGGGAACACATGGGCCGGTCTAATAACATCCATTAAAAGGGACATTAACTCTCACAGATCTGGATCGCCTGAAGGCATTTCTAACTTGTGAACATGGGACAGCTTAACCTTACATCCCCAACTTCTGAGGCATTGAAACACACACAAATATTCTTAAAATCTACTTGGCTGGTTTAACCAGCTCATTTAACAGTAACTGGGCAATTCATCTTCTTATCAGTACAATCAAATCACCTCTTGGTTTGAATGATCTTCAAACATTCCTCAGTCAAAACCCCTTTTTTTTTTTTAATTGCAGGTCTCTAATTTATTCTTTTCAATCAATGCTCTCTGACATTTGTTAACCCATCCTGTTTTACAAGCAAATTTATTTTTTTTGTTCTGTTTTACTGTATGCAATAAGATTTAAGCTGTGTGCTTCACCACCTAAACCAATTAATCTGCAATAGATTCCAGTAAATCACCTAAGGATTGATCCATATTTTGCAATACAATTTGCAACTTTCTTTCCAAATAAAGGCAACGTAACAAACTTAAAACAGCAGCAATTTTAAAGCAGACTAGTGAAACCGTCTTAATTATCAAACGCACATCACTCGCTAGAGCTTTTTAATATTAGGTGATATCCTGCTCGATGTGCCTTTTAAAATACTTTGCGTTGCTATGGATGAACTATTTGCGTCACGGTTGTACAATTATAGCAAAGTCATCAGCATGTGGCTATGCCCAAAATGGCGGACAGCTATGTGCTTGCCATGTCTGCATCAAAATGGCGGACAGCCATGTGCTTAATGAAAAGCAACAAGCGACATTGTACAGAGGCATAAATGCACTTAATATCATCCAAAAAAAACAATGCAATATCTGGTATTCAGGCAGGGTAATATCTAATCGCAGAACCTATACATAGATTCAGGGCGTTTCACAACCTTCGTAAAGGACCCCGTATTAGTACAAAATATATATATATACACATATATCCAACCAGACTTTCTGCAAACACAAAAAGAGCTCTTAGGGTAGTTAACCCTTTCTTGTATCACATTAATGCACAATGTGGCAGCAAAGCATAAGGAATCCTAGCGAATCCCCAGCACAGTATTTTGTGGATATGTGAACTGCTGCACTATGCACTTTTGGACATTTGTTATATGCACCTTATACAGTCACAAGCATTTACAAAGCGCCAACAAGTTCTGTAGCGTTGTACAAAGGGAGAGTCAGAATAACAAATATACATACATTACACACTGTGAACTGTATATATATTTTTTTTAAAACCCTTTTTGAAATCTGTTATTACCTGCGCAGGTTTTTATTACTTGCTAAAGCTCCTGTTTTATAGGCTTGTGCACCGATTTTTTTTTCGGTTCGATTCGGTTCGATTTTTCGGATTTTTTAACTTTTCGATTCGGCTCGTTTCGACCGATTTCGGTTTCGATTCGATTCGGTTCGGCTCGTTTTTCGGGTACATTTTTTTTTCGGAATATCGACCATTTTCGTATTTTCGTGTCACTGTGCTCGGTTTTTGTATCGACTTTTCGTTTTTTCGGAAATTTTCGTTTTTCGGAATTGTACATTTTTCGGAATATCGACCATTTTTCGTATTTTTCGTGTCACTTTGCTCGGTTTTTGTATCGGCTTTTCGTTTTTTCGGAAATTTTCGTTTTTTCGGAATTGTACATTTTTCGGAATATCGACCATTTTTCGTATTTTTCGTGTCACTTTGCTCGGTTTTTGTATCGGCTTTTCGTTTTTTCGGAAAATTTTCCTTTTTCAGAAAATTTTCGTTTTTCAGAAAATTTTCGTTTTTCGGAACGTCTGTTCTCCTCGTTTGACACATTTTCAAGTCCATTCGAAAAATTTTCGGAAATTCGGCCGCATTCGAAAACACGAATCGGGAAATTTCGTGAAAATTCCGAAATTCCGAAACCCGAAACGCACATCCCTACTGTTTTATATGTAGAATACTTTGTACATTATGGAGCTCATTATACAGTATTTAACAGCTTGAGTTTTTTTTTCCCCCATATTTGAATACTGGAACAGAAACAATACATGACTGCAGATTTTGACTAATTATTAGGGGGCACCCGGCGCGAGCCAAGGTGGGCCCTTTATACTGGATATTTAACCACCATTGAGGTAGGTTTTTCTGCAGCTACATAGACAGACCAGACAGCTACATAGATAGACCAGACAGCTACATAGACAGACCAGACAGCTACAGAGATAGACCAGACAGCTACATAGACAGACCAGACAGCTACATAGACAAACCACAGCTACATAGACAGACCACACAGCTACATAGACAGACCACACAGCTACATAGACAGACCAGACAGCTACATAGACAGGCCACACAGCTACATAGAC
>RXON01000743.1:0-25653 GCA_009667805.1 Leptobrachium leishanense | reverse complement strand
CACTGAACAAACTCCTGCAGAAAGAAACCACAGAAGAAGGCTGCAAGGTCTCTGACAAAAACCCGTCAGCTCCGGGGCCAAGGAAAGCTCGAGAGTCTATACAAGGTGAATGGACCAGTCAATGTGAAGGAGCTTTCGTAAGTTGAAAGAGAGTCCTAACCCGAGCTCCTGTTTTGGCCTATGTGGACCCTCACAAGCCGTATGAACTACATGTGGATGCCAGCCGAGAAGGTCTGGGAGGAGTCCTATATCAGGAGTATGATGGATTGCTGAGGCCTGTGGCGTACGTGAGCCGGAGCCTTGCGCCTTCAGAGAAGAACTATCCTACTCACAAGCTGGAGTTCCTAGCCTTGAAGTGGGCAGTGGTGGACAAGTTGAAAGACTATCTGTATGGAGCTGAGTTCGTGATCAAGACGGATAATAATCCTCTTACCTATATCCTTACTACTGCAAAACTGGACGCAACGGGACATCGGTGGTTGGCCGCTCTGTCAGGGTTTCGGTTCAGCCTGAAGTATCGCCCTGGGGTGAATAATTGAGATGCTGATGCGTTGTCGAGAAGACCCTACACTGCAGAGTGGACTCAGTTGACTCCAGACGGGGTGCAAGCTTTGTGTCAAGGAATAGAGCGCCGGGTCAAAGGAGGGATTGAAGCAGAGGCCATAGGAGTTATGGCTGCGGCTGTTCCTGAGTTCTACTGTAACCCTACGCAGTTAAGGGATGAAAGTTTACCTACCTTTTCGAGACAGGACCTGAAAGCGGATCAGGCCAGAGACCCTTTAATTGCCTTGACCATAAAGGCCCTGTCTGCAAACCAGCGAGAGATTTTGTTAACCAACTCCCCGAGTGGAGCCAGATTGGTCTACAAGGAGTGGGAGCGGTTAAAGATGTTGGATGGGGTGGTCTACCGAAGGGGCCCCTCAACCAACTCTGAAGAGATTTAACAGTTGTTCCTCCCTACTAAACATAGGGAGAGTGTGCTGCGATCACTACATGATGAGCATGGACATTTGGGTGCTGAGAGAACTTTTAAGCTGGTGCGAGATAGGTTCTATTGGCCTTGCATGAGAGCTGAAGTGGAAAGTTATTGCCATTCCTGTCTGAGGTGTATTCAGAGAAAAGACTCTACCGACCCGAACTGCTCCAATGAGCCATCTGCAGAGCCAGGGACCCATGGATTTGGTGTGCATTGACTTCTTGTGCTTAGAGCCGGATGCTAGTGGGCAAGGGAACATTCTAATAGTGACTGATCATTTCACTCGTTACGCCCAAGCTTTTTCCACGAAAGATCAACGCGCTCCGACTGTAGCCAAGGTGTTGATGGAAAAGTTCTTTGTTCACTACGGACTGCCAAGGAGAGTGCACTCTGATCAGGGTAGAGACTTTGAAAGCAGACTGGTGGGGCAGTTGTTGGAGCTGTTGGGAATCCAAAAGACCCGAACCACACCATATCACCCTCAAGGTGATGCTCAGCCTGAGAGGTTTAATCGCACACTGCTAAACATGCTGGGGACCTTGTCGAATGTGGAGAAGCAGAGTTGGAGTCGTCACATAGCTACTCTGGTGCATGCATATAACAGTACGGAGAGCGATGCAACTGGATATTCACCGTACCGTCTTATGTTTGGAAGGGAGGCTCGACTGCCGGTTGATTTGGCATTTGGGTTATCCCTAGACCAGACATCGGTGGCTTCCCATAGAAACTACGTGGATAGACTTCGAAAGAATCTGGCTTCTGCGTTTGAACAGGCCCGTTTGACCTCGGGAAACAGGGAGCAAAGAAACAAAAGGAACTATGACCTGAAAGTTCGAATACAAGATCTACAACCCGGTGATAGGGTCTTATTGAAGAACTTGGGTGCGGCTGCGAGACACAAGTTGGCGGATAGGTGGAGTTCCCAGGTTTACATTGTTTGCAAACAACTGCCGGGGTTACCAGTGTATCAGATTCGCCCGGATGGAAAGGCTGGGCCTCTTAAGAACTGGCACCGAAATCATTTGTTACCTTTGAGAGAGGCTGTAAGGATGCCGGTTGGGGACGAATTGCCTCGGCCAAATCCGCCTGTTCTATGTTTGCCTCCTGCTACTCGATCTCAACAGACCCGGGTTGCTGAAGAGAGCGAAAGAGACAGTGAAGAAGAGAGTTATTGTCTAGATTGGATGCGCTCGCCGGAGCCTGAAGAGGTTGTCGTTATCCCTGAGCGGTGGGAGAGTAACTTGAGGCCTGAAGCTCCTGAATTCTTGTTGGAAGTCCCTGAGACTGTTGATATCCCTGAGCCTCTTGAATTTCAGTTGGAAGTCCCTGAGGCTGTGGGGATCCCGGTAGCTCCGGAAGCTTATTCAGGTGATTACAGTTCTATGCCTTCACTGGAGGGATCATACTCTGAACAAACGTCTGCTCCAGTGATAGAGAGAAGAATTGAGCCGACGCCTATAGTACTTCCACCTGAAGAGGAACTGATTGAGCCAGAACCAAAACGCTCTGTTCGACCGCCCCAACGACTCACCTATGACTCACTAGGACATAGCACTGAAGAGGCCATCACCACGGTGCGGAGGTTGCCCGAAGTGTCTGCTATGCTAGCTGAGGTAGCCCATAATATGAGTCAACTTGAGGAAGTGTTATTAACTCACTATATGTATGCTGCTGAACCTGTACATGTTATATAAACTGTATTCAAAGATTGGAAATGTAATGTAACTGTTGTACCTCCTTGGAGAGACCCAAGAGTTCTAGGAGGGGGAGAGTGTAGCGCTGTGTTAAGAATCTTGCTGTGGCAGTACCTATTTTTGGCCACAAGATGGAGACTATCGCGATCAGAGATACTGGACATTGGGACTACAATGCCCGGCATGCTTTGCAAGAAGACAGGAAGTGGGTGGGGACTGGACACTTACATCCTCTGCCTCGTGGAGAAAGTTCCAGGCGCGCCAGGGAAGCAGAGAAAGCAGACGCACCGAGGAGATCGCGGCAGAATCTAGGCCCAAAGCCTGAGGGAGACCTGTTGTTCCGGTTTGGGTCACCTAGTCTGAGGAGAAGGAGACTCGCCAGAGCCCAGACACTGCTGCAGACCGGCGGAATCGAACGGAGAGCAGGCGGTGAGCTGGACAAGCTGCATAAAGTGAGACAACGGATCCGGCCGCTAGTATCCCCAGTCAAGATCCGGAGGAGAGACGTCCTGGGTCAGCGGAGCCTAAAGCCTGCGTCGGATGGGTGAGAGGCCTCCAAGGCTGTTTGTGATTAAAGGTCAAGCTGCTGTTTTCTCTTTAAAGTCCACAGGGCCCCAACTGACTAGTCGAAGATTTTCCTTAAATAAACTCACTGGCCAGTTGAACAGTACCCGGGTACCACACACACATATACACCTTTCACCTCCTGGGACTTAACTTGTGCAGGACTCATTTTTCTTTTATGAATCGGAACAAGGGGTTAAAAATAAAGATACGTTCCGAATATATATTTTTCCTCTTTTTCCGTTGCGCGTTTACCGTAATACGAAGGGATTGTATGATCGGGGGTTTTGCTACGTGTCCCCTTTTTTGAACTATCGGGAAATTGCATTGCTTTTATGTTCGGTCGCGAATATTTTATTTTCCGAAATACGAAGCCTCGTGTTTCGTTTCTTTTCCGCTGCGCGTTTGTCGTAATACGAAAATACTGTAATAATACTTGTGAATACCGTGCTTCAACATCTGCTCAAATATTTTAGTAAACTATTTAAATGATAAAAACTCACAACTGTGTTGGAGTATATTTATTCCCTAGTGCGGGGAGACTGACCCGTGGTTCATTTTCAGCGGCTCCTCCGGGAGTGAGCGCTACACTTGTAATGTGCAAGTAATCTAGTTACAGTTTATGTAAGTAGCGTCCCATTAATAAGACCAATCAGTGTGTGAGGGACAGCTGTCATTGAGTTATGGGGTTGTTCCTAGAATTCATTGTGCACACATTTTAGAAACTTGACGCTGTACCTACAGGAGCGCATGGCGATCAAAATCTATTTTGCTCTGTAACTAGAATGTATAATTTCTCCCCAAAATTCCTTAATTCTTTTTTTTTTTTTTTACAAAACATTTTTTTACATCCAATTTTTTTTCTTCTTTCATTTTTTTAAGACATTTTTTACAAAGTGTTTTAACTCTACATTTTTGCAACATTATTGTACTTTTATATATATTTTTTCAAATAAACCCCATGTAACCTTTTGTTCTCTGTTAAATTTTAATCCCCTCGAGCTTCCGTACAGCGCTCTTACAATAAAACCTCCAATATGGACCCTGTGTGCCACGCCGGCTACAGGGGACCTTATGTTCTTTCTGGTGAACTCCATTGTTAATATTTTTTATCTATCATTCTATAACCAGCCCTGGGCGCCATTCCATCCCCTTTCGACTCTTACCTGATGAACCGCGGCCTGAAGACTTTACACCTGAGGATGAAGCAGCATTTCCAGAACGCGCTAGAGGTGGCAAAGTATCTGGAAAACGATCCTCGTGTAGAGAAAGTCATATTTCCAGGTGAGCTGCGCAGGTATAGCCGGACAGGAGGTACATCTTGATGGTGAACTTGGTGATTTTATTAATAAGCTGTAATAAAGGACAAAACAATATTGCTATTCCTACTTTTATTTATCACATAGTTCCCGGCAGGTGCCTGGATTAACCCCTTGTCTGACACATCAGCAGTAAAATGGGACTTTAGGGGTTATTCAGACAGGCCCAAAAATGTCGCCGACATTTCGGTGATCTCTTGTTCCCTGTACTTTGGGGAATCAAAGTTCCCCACCCTGCGGTGTATTCAGCATTCACCGCAGGGTCCCCGGAGTGTAGGGTAAACCTGCCGCAATCCCACCGAACACCTGCCGAAAACCCGCCGAAACTGCAAGAAAAACCACACCGGAAAAAGCCAACGAGCCACCGATCACAGCACAGACCAGCCGCCGGAAAAAGCCGACAAGCTGACAAATGGGGTAAAAAAACAAACCAACAAACAGTACGCTTGAGGCTAGGGTCAGACGAACGCATTTTCGCGTTGTCTGTGAAAAAGTGCATTCGAACGAATGGACGTATTTTTTCACGGAATACGCGATAGCGGTCATACGATGCGCCTTTTCGTCCGTGATTTTGTACGGATCATCAATAAAACCCTTTTTGCGTCTGGACGTTATGTTGGCCGGACATTAGCAGCATCTGACGTCTCCCAATCACGCACACACGCCTCTAGCGGACGCAGCGCACTCTGTACATCCGTACTAGCGGTTTGACGTTCTAGAAAAAATGCGTTCGTTTGCCACTTGCGTTGCGCGGACGAACGTTCGTGCGGCCGTTCGTCGTGTGTTCCCCGGCATTGGACGTCATTTGCTGCTAGCACGGCCGTGATTTCGTGCGTCTAAACGCACGTTAAAACTGCTTTCGTCTGACCCTAGCCTTAAAGTTTGAAAATTGAAACAGTGTTTGGAAAAAAACTACTGAATGAAAATGTCTGGAATTTACATATAAGATCCAATGAATGATAATAAAAAGGGTTGTTACAGAAAAAAGAAAAAACGATTAAAAAAAATAAAAATTACTTTTTTTTTGCCTAAAAGATCCTAAAAAGATCAATAAAGAGACTTTTTACGGCAGATTAAAATAATAAACGGTTTATTAGATATTGGATTAAAACGGTTACCGTAGATACTCGTGTATACCGTGAGTTTTTTGAGCAATAAATCAAGCCTAAAACTGTACGGGACAGCTGCGAGGGAGTGAAGATCTGATTGCTTCCAGGAGCTGTCTGACACCTGCATGCTCTGGAATCCCAAATGAACCCTGCAGCCCTGACTTTAACCATTAACCCTTAATGACTGCAGCCCTCAAGTACCCCTGTACAAAACATCTCCAATACTATTCAGCCCTCTATTAACCCTTCAATTCAAAAACCTACATTAACCTTTGCAATAAAAACCAGTAACATTAACCCCTTTAATAAATAATTTCTGTATGTCACAATTTATCAAATTTATCATATACTCTGCTTCATATAAACAATATACATTTTTCAAGGTAAAGCAAGCTTTTATCAATTTCAAAATGTGTCTTTTTGTAGTGCATGAGTATATGCATAGGTTCCTAACATTATATATATATAATCTTATTAAATGCAATTGCAATAATTAAATATAAAAAATGTGCCCTTATGCCATACCTGCGCTTCCGGATTTTATTTATTTAGTTTCATGTGCAGAACTTTATCATAAGAGAATTCTATTCCAAGCAATCAAAACGCTCAATTCCATCTATCACCATTCTAAAATAGCCACGATAATGCATTACCTCTCACTCTGCACCCCTGCTCTCTAACATTGGAGGAACGAGGGCGAGAGTGGGGTGGAATAAACATGAAATGAAAACATGGAACAACAGTAACTTAACCCTTTCGCTGCTGAGGCTTTTCCCGCCCCTATGCTGAGGTCATTTTTACCTGTTTTGCGCATCATATTTAAACGTGTTTTTAAGGCTTATTTTAGTATATGACCCAGACATATTATATATCGTTCTTTCCGTCAGACTCGGTAGATTCATAATATGTCATTATTATATGTATACGTTATGTCATGTCTGTATATTATAACAAAAAATGCAATAAAATATGTATTTTCAATAATTTACAACGTGTAAAGTGTTTTTTTCCACATTTTAACATGCGAGCAATTGCGGTTATATTTTGTATGGGGTGCGCTTGTTAAAAAAATTAGAGATGGGGTCTCGTTACATTTTTTTTTGGGGAAAATGACACTATTTTTAACAAACGCACCGCATACAAAAATCGTTAGTGCAGCATCATTGTTCACATTATAATTGAAATGGGAACAATATTGCTGCATTAACAAACCAAAAAAAATAAAAAAAAGTGTTTATTTTTTTTTTTAATTTTTTTTTTATTTTTATTTTTCATTTTTTTTTTTTTTTTACAAAATTTTTCACTTTCATGTTTGGTATCGTTGGAACGGCCATGCTCTGGCCGATCCAACCATACCAAAATTTAACCCCTAGCTGCCACAGATCGGGAGATAGGGAGTTCATTGGAACTCCCTATCTCCACAGTTGGTGGCAGTTAGGGGTTAACTCTAGGACTGGCGTCATCGTGCTACGCACGATGACGCCAGTCCTCTGGGGGAGTTCCCGGAGGCTTGGCCGACATCCAAGATGTCGGCCAGCTCCGGGAAAGGATCGCGAACCGGCGCTTTTCAGCGCCGATTCGCGATCCAGCTCCCCAGGGGTTAATGCCAGGCATCATTTGGAAGGGCAGGCTGTGCCCTTCCAAATGATGCCTGGGTTAACCCCCGCAGAGACGCCGATCGAGAGGGAGAGAGGTCCGAAGGACCTCCCCCCCTCCCTTTCAGGCGCCTCCTCCGCACATGCGGGGGGGGGGCGCCTGAATTAGGTGTCATCGCGCCCCCGCGATGACACCTAATTCTGGCGGCTGCTGGTCCGGATGCCGGGCTGACATCCAGGATGTCAGCCCGCACCGGAGGGGCCAGCGATCGGCCGGAACCCGGCCGAACGCTGACCCCAATGGGAGGACGCGCTCAGCGCGTCCTCCGCATACCAGCGGACTGCTGAGGACGCGCTCAGCGAGTCCTCAGCAGCGAAGTGGTTAACAGACTTTTGTCGTGTTTTGGAAAATTTATACTTTCATAATTTTGCTCCTGGCGTTATATTCGAGTCTTGAGTAATATTCTTATTTCCATAATGAATCTCTACCCCTCGCGTTATACTCGGGTCGCGTTATACTCGAGTATCTACGGTACATTTTTAACATTGAAGCCTATGGGATTCACCTGAATAAACCTGACGAATGAAACCACTGAACAGCAGGGTATTTTGACAACTTTTCACTGCTGTTCGGTGTCTCTGAATAGACAAAGCATTGCTTCTCTATGGGGGATTTCACTGCAGACACCGTACTTGCAGGCAATTCGCCAAAATTTGGGGAACTGCCTGCTCTCTGATTGAATAGCCGAATGGCCCCAAAATGGCACCGTATGGGGAAATTCCCTGTTCAGTGACATTTCGGGGCCAGATCGGCTCTCTCTGAATAACCCCTTTTGTGATTGCTGACATGTCAGGCACTATGGCAAGAATAATGGGCAGTATTACAAAGTTGGTGCTAACGTATCCAGAGCTGTTGTAAACTTAGCAACTGCATAGACTATAATGGCTCTGGTTAAGTTAGCACCAGCTTTGGAATAGAGCCCAATGTGTTTTAGCCATGATTGTATTTTCCTCTAAGGTTGCTCTGAATGAGAAAAAAATATGTGGTTGTGTCGCCTATTGCTGTGATCGCAGCACGCATTCGTCGCGGCATCGTGCCGATAAGCTCATGCGATGTCACAGCATTTATTGGCGTCCCGAGTGGCATTAATTTGTGGCCAAGATCTTGTATTGATGATGGGAGAGTCGCAGCGCTGCGTAAAGTCTTCTCCAGCACATTATCCCAAAGATTAACCTCAATGGGGTTAAGGTCTGGACTGTGCGGTGGCCAATCCATGTGTGAAAATGATGTCTCATGCTACCTGAACCACTCTTGCACAATTTGAGCCCGATGAATCCTGGCATTGCCATCTTGGAATATGCCCGCTGTGCCATCAGGGGAGAAAAAACCCATTGATGGAAAAACCTGCTCATTCAGTATATTCAGGGAGTCACATGACCTCATTTTATGCTGAAACATATTAGGCTGGGGTCAGACTAACACATTTTTAACGTGCGTTTAGGCGCACTTAATCACGGCCGCAGTAGCAGCAAATGACGGGCAATGACGGCCAATATACGAAGTACGGCCGCAAGAAAGTCCGGCCGCGCAACGCAAGTGGAAACTGAAGGCATTTTTTCAAGAACGCAGAACCGCTAGTACTGACATACAGAGTGCGCTGCGGCGGCATAGCGGCGTGTTTGCGTGATTAGGAGACGTCAGACGCTGCTAATGTCCGGCCAACATAACGTCCAGACGCAAAAAGGGTTTTATTGACGATCCGTAAAAAAATCACGCACAAAAATGCGCATCGTCTGACCGTTTTCGCGCATTCCATGAAAAAATACGTCAATGCGTTCGGACGCACTTTTTGACGGTCGCTGCGAATAATGCGTTCGTTTGACCCTAGCCTTAATCCGAGCAGTAATTATCCAATGGAAGGCTCACGCCTATCTGTTTAGTTACATCCAGGTGGGGACTTTATTTTAGGTCAGGGAATGTATTTCTGGAATTGCCTGTTGTTTAAAAAGAAAACCAATATATATACAGGTATATGTAATATGTTTGGGGGAACCAAATGAGAAAACGTAACATTACCCGGGAACAAACATAACAAAAATGCTAAAACAAACACCTCTTGGAAAATGGTCAGACACGGCCAGATGAGTAAAACAATGAAAATCATTTTCTTACTCAAAAATGTCCTGAATTCTCAACATGACATTCTCCTATAAATGTTTTAAACTTCTTTTTGTCAGCAAGTACGTCTTATATAATAATATATAATGGGGTCAATTCACAAAGCCTTTTTTCTTCATTTCGGCCGTTATTTCATTGATATCGCTTGTTATATAGTTGCTGTGTAAAGGTAGTCAATTCACAAAACTCAATAACGCTTCTTATTTTTAAGAAGTAGTAAATTAACTATTCAGGCGTTATTTTAACTATTCAGGCGTTATTTTAACAACTGGAGTGATAAAATAAGCTTGAAATGCAATTCACAAAAGGAAAAGGTCCTTTTATCACTCGTTATTGAGATGTAGATTTATCACCTCCTTCAGGGTGGCGTTATGACAGATTTAGAAACATAGAAAAATGTCGGCGGATAAGAACCTTTCGGCCCATCTAGTCTGCCCAATTACACGGATACTTTACCTGGATTTATGTTTTGTTTAGGATAGCCTTATGCCTATCCCATGCTTGCTTAAATTCAATCACTGTTTTGGCCTCTACCACTTCTACTGGAAGGCTGTTCCATGTATCCACCACCCTCTCAGTAACATAATGCTTCCTGATGTTACTTTTAAACCTTTGCCCCTCTAATCTAAGACTATGTCCTCTTGTTTCAGGCGTTATCTGATGCTTGTTGCACTGAGATGAGGTGAGGAATATAGAAATGGAACCTTTTTTTTCTTCAGATTGTTCCATGCAACATATTTAATATCAAGACAGGCTTTATAGGTGGTAAGGAGAATTTCTTGCCCCCCCCCTACACTGTCTGATTGTCAACAGATGTAGAACTAAGTCTAGGGTTAGACGAACGCATTTTTCACGTTGTCCGTGAAAAAGTGCGTTCGAACGAATGGACGTATTTTTTCACGGAATACGCGATAGCGGTCATACGATGCGCATTTTCGTCCGTGATTTTGTACGGATCATGAATAAAACCCTTTTTGTGTCTGGACGTTATGTTAGCCGGACGTGTGCAGCGTCTGACGTCTCCCAATCACGCAAACACGCCGCTATGCGGCCGCAGCGCACTCTGTACGTCAGTAGTAGCGGTTTGACGTTCTCTAAAAAATGCGTTCGTTTGCCACTTGCGTTGCGCGGACGAACTTTCGTGCGGCCGTTCGTCGTATGTTCCCCGGCATTGGACGTCATTTGCTGCTAGCACGGCCGTGATTTCGTGCGGCTAAGGCTAGGGTCAAACAAAAGCATTTTTACACGCGAACGTAAAAAAGTGCGTCCGAACGCATTGACGGATTTTTTCACGGAATTCGCGAAAACGGTCATACGATGCGCATTTTCGTGCGTGATTTTTTACGGATCCAAACCAGGAAACTTTGGGTGTCTGGACGTTATGTTGGCCGGACACGAGCAGGGTCTGACGTCTCCAAATCACACACACACACCGCTAGCGGACGCAGCGCACTCTGTACGTCCGTACTAGCGGTTCTGCGTTCTCAAAAAATTGCGTTCATTTTCCACTTGCGTTGCGCGGCCGGACTTTCGTGCGACCGTACTTCGTATATTGGCCGTCATTGCCCGTCATTTGCTGCTAGTGCGGCCGTAATTAAGTGCGCCAGAACGCACGTTAAAAGTGCGCTGGTCTGACCCCAGCCTTAACGCACGTTAAAACTGCTTTCGTCTGACCTTAGCCTAAATAAATCTAATGTTCCATATTTTCATTCTGTTCAGAAAAATGTTATTTCAATATGATTTTTTCTCTACCAAATTTAAAATTAGTGCATGTGGCGAATATGGAATATATTCCTTCCTTATATGTGGGATACTTTTTCGTGGTGAAAGTAACAGTCATTTAGGCATCTGCTCCGCCCCTTCTGCTACCAAAATGCACTGTGTTAAAATAACACCCAAAATCGTTATTTTATCACTTTCAAACGTTAGGATAAAGATTGGATAACGAGTCAGTAGAAACCATAACGACCACGTTAAATAACGATTCCAGCTTTCGTGAATACCATGTTTACAAACGTTAAACAAGAAGGCGGTAATTTAACAACTGAAGGAAACAAATAACGTTTCTCTTTGTGAATTGACCCCATTGTCCATTTCTTAACACTAGATGGTGATCAATCCTCAGCTTATTTTCTGTAGTGTCTGAAACTTTTATATCCAGGAATATTTTGCCATTCAGTACTTTAAATCCATCTAAATATATATATATATATTTCTTTATCAGACCAATGGTAAAATATGTAATATATTGATTATATCATAAAAATAATCACACACCCACTTTATTGCACATCTTTATAAGGTAAGCTCCCTAGGAAACAGGACGGTCTCCACCTCATTTCTGTATGACTATACACTACCCTAACTTGTTATAACCGCTGCGCTGCGCCTCTGAATATGTTGGTGCCATATAAATAAATAATAACATTTCTAATGATTATACACATTTGCCTTGGAGTACTGGCTTTTTTTTAACATTATTTTGTTAATTTTCCTCTCCTCCTCCTCCAGGTCTCCCGTCACACCCTCAGTATGAGTTGACGAAGCGCCAGTGCGCGGGAGTTTCGGGGATGGTTACGTTTTACATTAAAGGAGACCTTAAACACGCCGGGACGTCCTCAAAAAACCTGAAGGTATGACGCATCATTCCGCCAGCCTCCAGGGGGAGAAAAAAAAATAACATAAAATAATACTCTAAAAGCAATTTAAATTCCTTTAAATCTGCCAGAATCGCCTAAAAAGTGTTTTTTTTTATTTTTTTTATATTGTTTTATTTTTTTCTGTATATGAAGAATTCCATTTCTCCAGCTCAATCATATTTTCACCTGTCCTGGAAGTAAAGATGGATGACCCTACACTTTGATGGTGGAAAGGTGGTTTGTTGGTAAATGGCTGCATCTGATTCATGGCTGTGTGGATTTAACCCCTTATACCCCAAAAGAGCCAATTAAAGGGCTCTATAGTATACAAGAGCATCAGAACCAGGGTTGCCAGGACGGCCATGTTTTCCTGGACATATATTACTATTTCATGCAGAGGGGAGCACAGGGAAAAGTGCTGTCCTGCAACATGTATAATTCATATGCTGCAGGAAGGAAATCAAGGCAGGTCACCTGGGATTCCAATTTGATTTCTCACCTGCAGCATATGGATTATACATGCTGCGGGGCAGTGCATGAAAAATGCCACCCATCAGTAAGAATAAATGTTATGTGTCCAGGAAAACATGGCCGGCCTGGCAACTCTAATCAGAACTAACCATTAACATATGCTTTTTGTGGAGCTGAATATGCTACACTATGGGCCACATTACAATCTATGTGCTAACGTTAGCGCTCACCTGCGTGATCATTAACGTTTGCCGCGGTGTTTACCGCATATTACAATCCAAACGCAAACGGGTTAAGTAACCCGTTTGCGTTTGGTACCTTGTGCTTTACAGCGCGAGGTTACTGTACTTTGTGCTCCCTATACTTAACGGGCCACATTACAATCTCCACGCTAAGGCTGGGGTCAGACCAGCGCACTTTTAACGTGCGTTCTGGCGCACTTAATCACGGCCGCACTAGCAGCAAATGACGGGCAATGACAGCCAATATACGAAGTACGGTCGCACGAAAGTCCGGCTGCGCAACGCAAGTGGAAAATGAACGCATTTTTTCGAGAACGCAGAACCGCTAGTACGGACGTACAGAGTGCGCTGCGCCCGCTAGCGGTGTGTGTGTGTGATTTGGAGACGTCAGACCCTGCTCGTGTCCGGCCAACATAACGTCCAGACGCAAAAAGTTTCCTGGTTTGGATTCGTAAAACATCACGCACGAAAATGCCGCGCATCGTATGACCGTTTTCGCATATTCCGTGAAAAAATACATCAATGCGTTCGGACGCACTTTTTTACGTTCGCGTGTAAAAATGCCTTTGTTTGACCCTAGCCTAAAACGGGGGTGGTAGGGAGAAAAAATGGCACCCACAGTTTTCCCCCTTGCGCCCCTGTTTTAGTGTGGAATTACAATTCCAGTGCTTAAAAAGCTGCCTGCATCGTTACAGCGCGCTACGCCCCTGGATGCTCGCAGAAGCGCTGAGCGCAGCCGCGAGCATCCTCTCGATGGAGTCCATAGGACTTTATTGAGCCAGACGCCGGCGGTCACATGACCTGCCAGATCTCGCCTCACGACATCCGACCGGTCAGAGTAGTGATACGCAGGGAGAGACTGGGGGGACGTTTTCACCCAGTCTTTCCCTGCTCCCGCCGGACAGAAGAGGCGGTTGGAGCCGCAGTCCTCGCCGCAGGACGGGAGGTGAGTATACGATTTTTTTTTAGTTGGTGTTAACGGATTCCGCTTCTGCAGAATCCCTTAACACCAAGTCCTGGCTCTGGTTAACCTCGTACGGTGCAATTTGGTGGCCATTCGGCTATTCAAAAAGCTGGCAATTCGCTAAATATTGTCTAATATTCCATAGGATTGCATGTAAAAAAATATTATTTTAATTGTTTTTTTTTTAAAATTCAACCGTTTATTCTATTCTATTCATTTGCAGCAAAAAGCCTATTTATTTTTTCAAAACACCTTTTTGTATTAGACAGAACTTTTTATTCCCGCTTTTGTTTTTCAAAATTCTGTAACAGACCTTTATATATTTTTTAAAGGATCTTGTTTTATTATTTAGACACATTTTAATGCATTTTTATTGGTTTAAACACCTATTATAAGAATAGCAGAGTTCCTTTTTTTTTTTTTTTTTTTGCAGTTTGGAGGTCTTTGGCTGGGGTCAGACTAACGCATTTTTATCGTGCGTTTAGGCGCACTTAATCACGGCCGCAGTAGCAGCAAATGACGGGCAATGATGGCGCATATATGAAGTACGGTCGCACGAAAGTCCGGCCGCACAACGCAAGTGGAAAATGAACGCATTTTTTCGAGAACACAGAACCGCTAGTACGGACGTACAGAGTGCGCTGCGTCCGCATAGCGGCGTGTGTGCGTGATTTGGAGACGTCAAACCCTGCTAATGTCCGGCCAACATAACGTCCAGACACCCAAAGTTTCCTGGTTTGGATCCGTAAAAAATCATAACTGTCTAATTAACCCCTTATGTCCTGTTACTGCATAATGCTGCACAATGTGTGCGGAGTATAAACCTCTGATCACACGCTACTATGGATTTGCAGAATTGTATATCCCAATCTGGTGGATGTTTAACATCGAGGTTAAGCAACCTTGTCCCGCTCCAGATGTTTTGGGTCTGCATCTCCCATGATGCTAAGCAATGCATTAGGTTGACTGAGCATCATGGGAATTGCAGTTCCAAAATATTTTGAGTGCCGTCGTTGATGATGACCCCTGTTATAAACCATGTCGCCGCTTCTGTGTTACTGTAATGGTTTTCCTTTGAATTTGTGGGTTAAGGGGTTACTCGTTTGGATTGATGCTGCCATTCAGTTAATACAGTGTCAGCGCCTTGTTGATACTTTTTTTGTTTAATAAATAGTAATTGTGGCCTGAGACGTTTAATAACATCACAATCACTTCTTCTCCCTCAGCTTTTCTCGCTGGCTGGCAGTCTGGGAGGATGTGAGAGTTTGGCCGAGCACCCGTAAGTGCTACGAGGTTTTCATATATATGGAATTTTATGCTCTTCATATTGACCTAGCAGGAGGTCTCGGTGGTTAATGCACCAACTTCAGAGTCTCTGCTGCACGTGGTGATCACATTGTCACAAGTTCAGCTTCCACCAAAAGTCATCACAGCCTTTTATCCTTCTGAGGGTGATAACAAGGAGCCTCGCTGAGCCTTAGTAATAGCATCTCGAAAAAGCTAAATGTATCCTTCCCGGCGACATAATGTATCTCATGTTACTGTGACATTCCACCTCCACCTCACAGCTTGTGTCATTCCAATCAGAGGATAATCAGAGGATATCGACACCGGGCAGACCGGAGTCATCCTTTCGTTGTGAAGCTGAACTTGGGACATGACCTTGTTCTTAAGGAGCAAATCCTAGATTTGACAATATCTGAAATGCTTTTAATACTGTTAAAGCAAAGGGGCTGGCGCTGAGCAGCATGGGAAATGTAGTTCCCAGCTAAAAAAACTAACATAGGTTGCCACCAGCTATCTGTTCCAAACGGAGGGGGCTACTACCGGTGTCACCCAATCTAAGCCCTGTGGATATGGGTGAGATACAGACTTTTTTCTTGAAAAATCTTTTATTAAAAATAATGGACGTTATTGTAGATCCAAATGCTCTGCATCCATATAACTAGAAAGAAACAATATATATATATTAATTAGTTTCTCCCTATATTCATGGCTAAATTAAATTTGTGTCTGGTAAGGCAATCGCAAAAAAATCCTTTCAGAGAGAGCATGACATGTGTGAGATGCGAAAGGAAAGTTTGCAGAGACAGTGACTGAGAATAATAATGATGCGGAATTATCTGATTTAAAATGATTTAAAGGGCCAGTATCACCAAAAAATGTAATGTCCTTATTGTATTTATTTGATGTTGCTGATATCTTACATGTGCTTTGTTTTTCTCTTGTTTAGTTAAGAAAATATTTTCCTCTATATGTGTCACTGGCTGCATCCATTGTGTGATATTTTCCTCTATATGTGTGACTGGGTGCATCCATTGTGTGATATTTTCCTCTATGTGTCACTGGGTGCATCCATTGTGTGATATTTTCCTCTATACAGTATGTGTCACTGGGTGCCTCCATTGTGTGATATAGAGGAAAATATCACACAATGGATGCACCCAGTGACACATATAGAGGAAAATATCACACAATGGATGCGCCCAGTGACACATATAGAGGAAAATATCACACAATGGATGCGCCCAGTGACACATAGAGAGGAAAATATCACACAATGGATGCGCCCAGTGACACATATAGAGGAAAATATCACACAATGGATGCGCCCAGTGACACATATAGAGGAAAATATCACACAATGGATGCACCCAGTGACACATATAGAGGAAAATATCACACAGTGGATGCACCTGGTGACACATATAGAGGAAAATATGTGTCACCGGTGCATCCATTGTGTGATATTTTCCTCTATATGTGTCACTGGGTGCATCCATTGTGTGATAGTTTGTGTTTTAAACTGCCCCCCCCCCCCCAGTATCTTTTATCACTTGCTCCTCATGGTGTGGCTTGGAGTGAATGGGTCAATCACTGACTCAAGTCATTGTTTTGTGTGGGATGTATTCAAAGGACATCACCAGGGGGTAGATTAGAGGTTTTTAAGCTCCCTTTCTTATCTCATTCAGCTGCCATCTCTTATCTCAGGTAGCCTGGAGCACAATAGACCTCCTGCAGCTTTAACTATTAAATGCTGTATGGGATAAAGCACAGCCACAAAGTAAAACTCGCCATTAGATTTTGGTAAATGTTGTATCATGGGAAAAATCCACAAGATGGGAACAAGAGATAAATTTTTTTTTTTTCCTTTTTACATGCAATTACTTAAAAAAAAAAAAACCCCAGCAGCATGTGTTTTATAATGTGGTTTTATTAGTGATGCACAAGTAATCTAGTTACATCTTATGGAAGTGGTAGCGTCCCTTTAAGCTTTCACCTATACCCTCCTGACAAGACCTAACGCGGCTGACCTGTTCGCCGGCTTGCTGTAGCTCTTGTGCAGGGGAGACATTGGCATTTTAAATAAATAAATAATTGAAATGTGTGGCTATTAAAAAATAAAGGGCCCTATTCCCTTATTGACGCTAAAACGGGGGACGATAACGGGGAAAACCTGCGCCTGCACGTTTCCCTGTCGTGTCTCTGTTTTAGCACCATATTCCGAGCAGGTGCTAATTCAGCAGCCGGGCCTGGAACCATGCGCTACCCTCAGGGATACTTGGAGTAGGTCTTCCACGCCGCCGCAAGTATCACCTCCTGGAGTCCATTGAACTCCATGGAGCGTTGTGCTTTCCGGGCCGCGATCCCTGTGCGATTTCATCGAGATTGCGGAGGGAGACTGGGGACTATTTGTCCCCAGTCTCACTCTGCTCCCGGCAGCTAGAAGCGGCGGATCGGGCCACCATTCTCGCCACGGGAGGAGAGGTGAGTATCTGTTTTATTGGGGGGGGGGGGGTTAGTTGGTGCTAAATCATTCTGTAAAAGTGGAATCAGCTAGCACAAGCTTCTGGGTGCCGGCAAAAAAAATTTAACCCATCGGTGCGGTAATTAGCGCTAGCACTTTGTAATAACTTACTTATCCCAACGTTAATTACTGATCGCGCTCCCCGTGCTAAGTATAAGATGCGCAAAGTACAGTAACCACGCGCAATCACCGAATCGGTAACAAAGTTTTAGGCTGGGGTCAGACCAGCGCACTTTTAACGTGCGTTCTGGCGCACATAATTACGGCCGCACTAGCAGCAGATGACGGGCAATGACGGCCAATATACGATGTACGGGCGCACAAAAGTCCGGCCGTGCAACGCAAGTGGAATTTGAACGCATTTTTCTGAGAACGCTGAACCGCTAGTACTGACGTACTGAGTGCGCAGCTGCGGCATAGCGGCGTGTTTGCGTGATTAGGAGATGTCAGACGCTGCTAATGTCCAGCCTACATAACGTCCAGACGCAAAAAGAGTTTTATTGACGATCCGTACAAAATCACGCCCGACAATGCGCGTCGTCTGACCGTTTTTGCGCATTCCGTGAAAAAATACGTCAATGCGTTCGGACGCACTTTTTCACGTTCGCGGGGGAAAATGCTATCGTCTGACCCTAGCCTTAAGCATGTGTTACAGTCACTTATCCTGGCGTTAACGCTTACATATCCAAACGCTACAGCTAGCGCTCACCATGGAATATAGGACCCTAAGGCTAGGGTCAGACGAACGCATTTTTCACGTTGTCCGTGAAAAAGTGCGTTCGAACGAATGGACGTATTTTTTCACGGAATACGCAATAGCGGTCATACGATGCGCATTTTCGTCCGTGATTTTGTACGGATCATCAATAAAACCCTTTCTGCGTCTGGACGTTATGTTAGCCGGACGTGTGCAGCGTCTGACGTCTCCCAATCACGCAAACACGCCGCTATGCGGCCGCAGCGCACTCTGTACATCAGTAGTAGCGGTTTGACGTTCTCGAAAAAATGCGTTCGTTGGCCACTTGCGTTGCACGGACGAACTTTCGTGCGGCCGTTCGTCGTATGTTCCCCGGTATTGGACGTCATTTGCTGCTAGCACGGCCGTGATTTCGTGCGGCTAAACGCACGTGAAAAATGCGTTCGTCTGACCCTAGCCTCACAGTGTTATTCAGAGAGAGGTGAAAAGCAGGAGAATGGCTGGAGAATGGAAAATTCGAGATCAAAATAGCCGATTTGGAAAGTGAGATAAATGGGAGAATTTTTCTGGTTTGGCTATTTTCACCTAGAATCTTCCATTCTCCAGTCATTCTCCTGGTTTTCACCTCTCTCTGAATAACCCTTTATGTGTCAGAAGTTGGTGCATGAGAAAGAAAAGCCCATAGGAGAGGAGGGGCCGACAGAAATGACGTAGCATCAGTTGTATCAAAAACGTTTACGTATGAAATAGTTCAAACTGAATTTTTTTTAATGTAGATGATTTTTTTATTATTATTTTTTTCTCTATTTACTAATATTATTATTGTATGTATTTATTTATTTATTTAGGGCGACCATGACTCATGCTTCAGTACCCCAAGATATGAAAACCACCCTTAAGATCAACGACACCCTCATCCGCCTCTCCATAGGCCTGGAAGACGTAGAGGATCTTATCGAAGACCTGGACCGGGCTCTGGAAGCTGCGGTGAGCAGTGCTTCAGCTTCCAGTTTTTACATTCAGGGTTATTCAAAGAGAATCGAAAAGTTACCGCACGTTCAGTGACTTCTGATTCTCTTCAATTCGGTGCGATTTGGCGATCCCATTTCGGCGACCCTGCGGTGTATTCAGCAAGCACCACAGGGCCGTCGTAGTGCAGGGAAAAGCCGCCGACGAACACTCAACGCAAAACCCAGGCGAATGCACACCGAAACCTGTAAAAACATCTGGATTAACCACGCCGGAGAAACCCAAGCAGGAGCCGATCAGAGCGCAGAGCAGCCGCTGGAAAAACCCGACACCGCAGACGAATGGGAAAAAAAAAACAGTACGCTTGAATGATTGCAAAGTGAAACACTGTTTGCAAAGAAACTACTGAACGAAAATGTCTGAAATTTACATATAAGATCCAATGAATGATAATAAAAAGGTCTGTTACAGAAAAAAGAAATAACGATTAAAAAAAAATGTTTTGCAATAAAGTCCCAAAAAATGCTTAAATGATGCTTAAAAAAAATCTATAAATAAAGAGACTCTTTACTGCAGAATATTATAATGAACGGTTTATTAGATATTGAATTAAAACAGGAATATTTTTAACATTGAAGCCTATGGGATTCGCCTGAATAAACCTGTCGAATGAAGCAACCGAATGGCAGGGCAATTCGGCAACTTTTCACTGCTGGTTTTTGTTCTCTGAATAGACGAAGCTGTGGGGATTTCACTGCCCTCGAACAGGCACCGAACAGGCACCGTATGTGCAGGCAATTCGCCAACATTTGGCGAACTGCCTGCTCGCTGGATAGCCGAATGGCCAGGAAAGGTAACCGAACACTGAATTTCAGGGTTCGGTTACCTTTCGCCAACAATTCAGAGCTCTTTGAATAACCCTGGTTGTAACTCAGAATGGCAGAATTATTTATCATAAAGTGATGAATCGCTGACGTAACAGCAACTGCATTTTCTTAACAAAATTCTGACCATTATTTTCTTTCAACTCTGACTATTCTGTGCAGATCTCCACCATTTCTCAAAGCTTTTTTGTTCTTGCTTTACGGACATTCTAGTTGTTTTTCTATTTCGCCTAAATCAGTTCAACATTTTTTACTTCTTTACATCCATTATTTCCTGCTATTCTAGGGAGTTATCCCTGTTTAACCCTTCACTACCAATGGATTTTCCCAAAAAAACACTGTCAGGAACCAGTGTGTTTTTTTTGTGGAAAAGTATTTTTAATTAGTACTACAGTAAGAATTTTTTGAGACTGTTCCCAATGTATTCCTTACTGTAATAACCTATTTGGAAGACAGATGTCTCCATCTGCTGGCCAAATTGAGTTACCGCAGGTCAGATCTCTGTGCAGGATCAGCTGGGGAGATGTCATTCAGACACATACCCGAGTGCTTTCAAAAAGCGTCAGCGCCTCGGCCATCATGCTCACGCTGCTAAAATTTAAGGGGGACGTTCTGGAACCCAAATGTAAAGAAATTTAGCTTGCAATAATGGAATTCCTTTGCCTTTTTCCTGTGAAACACTGTATCAAATATACTTGATATTCGGGGCCCTGCAGATCGAGTATAGCTGTTCTTGGCAGTGAAGAGGTTAAAAAGGAATAACTTGCTAAAGGCAGGAAATAAATATTGGATGAAAGTAGCAGACATTTGGTTTTTAACGCTTTGAAATGGTTTAGGTAAAGCCCAAACTACAATGTCCCATTTCAGGCATGTGTCCAGGTTTATATCTTTTATTCCTTACTTTTTTACTAGATATGTGCGTTTCGTTTCGAATCGCAATTCGGATGAAATTATACCGCTTCGTATTACGGAAGCCCTTTTGAAATAATGAATCCATTTAGTCCGAAATGGAACAAAAACAAAACAAAACGGTATATAACGAATTGGTTACGTTTTCACTAATCGATTCGTTATACCGTTTCACTTTGGCCATGGTGTTGAATTTGTTTTACTCAGAACCACAGGTCATGGACAGCGCCATGGTGCCGTTCGGTGCTATTCGGCAGCAGTCAAATTCCCCATGGAGAAGTAATGGTTAATGTATTCAGAGACAACAAGCATCACCAAAATGTCAGGGAAATGCCCTGATTTTCGCTCGTACATTCGACAGGTTTAATCAGGCGAATCCCATAGGTTTCAATGTAAAAAAAAAATTCCCCCTTTGTTTTTTTAGAATTTTATGAGAGTTTCTTTCTTAAGTGAAAGTTTTGGATTTCCAACTATTTTAAAACAAGACTTTTTTTCCTTTGCAAAACACAGCGTTTTTTTTTTCTTTCCTTCACTTTGGCTACGGTCGGCGGGTGCTGTCCTTGGTGCTGAAACCTGTTTCAGCACCAAGGACGGGGGATTTTTTGCTCCAGAGCCCTGCGGAGCTGCTGTCCTTGGTGCTGAAACATAGTTCATCACCAAGGACAGGGGGGGATTACATATATATATTTTTTAACCCTAATCTAAGTAATTCATCTGTTTCACATTCCAAAATAACAAATCAAAACAAAATAACGAATTGATACGAAAGACAAATTACTAATCTCCTGAAAAAAAACGAATCGATCCAATATATGAATCACAGTAACATAACGAACGCACCAAAATGAATTAAAAAAACGTAACGAATCGATCTGAAAGGAAACAAAACATTTTTTTAGCTGTGCACATGTCAATTTTTTAGGTTTATCGAGTTCGTTCAGCATTTTTTACTCTCCTCCACCTTTTTTTATGTTGAAAGAGCAGTTTTGGGACAAAGTTCTATAAGTGGAGCAACTGAATGTTCCTGCTTCACTTTTAGGACTTTGCCAAAGAATTGCTCTCTATTCTTTCCCCCTGATGTTCCGCGTCGTCCAGATCCAGGTGACTGATTTGTAGCTCGGAGCTCTGCAGAACCAAAGGTCCGTTAAATTGTCATCCAGCTCTGGGCCACAAACTGGTCCACGGAGAACCACAACCTCTTATTAGAAGCTTCAAAATCAAATCTGGCGAGTCTCGACGGCGCTGCAGCTGTATGTCCTCTCCGCATGGCCAGGACAGTCCTCTACACGTGTCACTAGATGTTGTCTCTTATTTGGGTTAAAACACATCTAACACTTGTTATTTTTCGTCTTTGCAGCACCCTGATCCTACTAATAAGATGTAGGAATCCAGAAATGAGCGCCACGACAAGTCATCACCCAAAATGAAGAAGAAGCCAGTAGGGTGAAGCGTGTACATTTCCAGAATATTTTTTACCTCTTGCCCATATTCTGCGTCATAATTATGTGCCCTCTTCCAACCCAGTTGAAAGCCAAATGGCTCAAGCTGTTATTGAGTGCAGACTCGTTATGGCTCGAGTAGGTGTTGCAGCCGAGCTGCCATCATTGCGTTTGACTCTTCTGCTCCTCCTGCTATTGATGTATCTAAGAGTGTTTTGGATCACCAACAGGATCCCCGATCAGAGGCGGCTCTATAATTAGGCCAAATAGGCAGTCCCCTGAGGCCTCGCTCGAACAGGGGCCTTGGATGACAGTATTTGTGTGGTGTTTCAGTATGCACGTGTTCATGTGATTACAGATATACCAAACAAATACTCTCCTGCATTAACATACACCAAGCTGCCGGGAGCGCTGTCTCAACCTTCATCAATAGTATTATTTTTTGGCTAATTTCTGCATCGTTGCAAAATAAATGGGGCCTCATAGTTGAGTTTGCCTAGTGCCTCACTAACGCCAGAGCCACCTCTGTCCCTGATAGAGCGGTTTTGTATACATGCTACAATCATAGCATTCTGTCTATACTGTGATTTATGTAACTCTCGTCTCGAGACAGTATTTGGAAAAAATATCAGCTTCAAGACCCTTTCAAAAAAATCACTGCACTTAAAATTTTTTTAAAAAAAGGCTGCAGAATCCAATGCTCACCTCTAGGGGCAAACTGCTGCCTCCTCTCCAGGGCCAGAAATACATCTCAGGAGCCCGCCTGTAGGTGCAGAAATCTGTATTGCTCCCTGCCAAAAATAATTTGTGTAAAAAAAAAAAACATTTTTATTTTTAGAATTTTTGTCTTTTTTAATTCTTTTTTTCCAATTTATACTTTCATAGAGAAAGGTGTAAACCACAGGAAGGCACCTTGCTCTGTAAAACGTAAAAAAAATAAAAAATAAAAATTATTGATTTCAATTTTTTACGATTTTTTTTTTTACTTTTTTTTACTTTTACAGAAACACGGTGTCCACCACTGGAGGCATCTTGCTGTGGAAAATTAATAAATATATTGTTACTTTGTTTTCAGTTTTACAGAGCAAGATGCCCCTTAGACTAGGGTCAGACGAACGCATTTTTCACGTTGTCCGTGAAAAAGTGCGTTCGAATGAATGGACGTATTTTTTCACGGAATACGCGATAGCGGTCATACGATGCGCATTTCCGTCCGTGATTTTGTACGGATCATCAATAAAACCCTTATGCGTCTGGACGTTATGTTGGCCGGACATTAGCAGTGTCTGACGTCTCCTAATCACGCACACACTCCGCTATGCGGACGCAGCGCACTCTGTACGTCCGTACTAGCGGTTTGACGTTCTCGAAAAAATGCATTCGTTGGCCACTTGCGTTGCCCGGACGAATGTTCGTGCGGCCGTTCGTCGTATGTTCCCCGGCATTGGACGTCATTTGCTGCTAGCGGCTAAACGCACGTGAAAAATGCGTTCGTCTGACCCTAGCCTTATGGTTGGCGCCTGTTTCGTATTGGTCGGCCAAAATAACTTTTCCACAAAAAATAGTTCGAAATATAAATATTGTATGTAACAAAAGAAGTCTTCTATTCCAGCTCAGCCTGTAACCGGTTTCCAGGAATATTGGTTTCTTGGTGCTGTGACCCCCTTTTTGTTTGGTCCAGGATGTTTCCCATTAACCACAGATTTTTGTGCAGTGATACATTGTAAATCCGATGTGATCGAAGTCCATTAGAAAAACCAACACCTTCTTATATTCCTCCTCCTCTGCTCTATATTAACACCAGAAAAAAACCCACAGATTATATAACATTCTGCATCGTATAAGCAGCCGGTTAATCTGACATCAAAGCTGCGTTTGGAATTAAAGCCAATTTGGGAAAAAGTTGTTATTTTAATGCTTTCTGACGCGCACAGCGAATTAAATGTTGATTAAAAAGATTTCCTGGCCGGTCTGTGTGGACAGAATCTCACTGGTAAGCGCTGTCTGGCTCCCGCCATGTCTGCACACCAATATACAAAAGACCTTCTCACATGCTCAGGTCCACGGCTGGAGGTGGGGGGGAAGGGGGTCCTCACTCCCAGGCCTCAAAGCAGCGAAAATTTTAAGAAAAAGTCCAGCAGACCGTGTGGTATATTTAGAAATAAAGTTTATTCCATCACATCAGTAACACAACGTTTTGACCTCACGAAGGTCTTTGTCAAGTACCGGCTGGGTGGAGTTAGAGGTAACATCACTGCTCTATAACCGTGGAGACACAGGTTCGAATCCCGGCAAGAGGGATCTGCTCCCCCTCCAGAGCACAGCAGAGTCTGAGACCCTTCTCTGGCGGTTCCGATTGGTCATCGGGCAATTTTGCGGCCTACCTTTCGATGCCTAACGCCTCGTCCCTCCTGCTTCCCCCCTGCGGAATGACCCTACTGGGCGATAGTAGGTTGCTGGCTGTGTGGATGGAGGGCCCCCGTCTCCCGGCTGCGCCTGCTGTCCCCATGGAGAAGATTTCGGTGGAGCAGGTGGAGTGGTGTCATTGGAGCACCCCCCCCCCTCGGAGGTATGGAGGCTGTATTTGTGGCCCTCGAGGCCTGTCTGGATGAGTTGGTGGGGGAGGAAGACAGCCCGCTTAATCCAGGCATGTGGCGGCGGCTGGTGGCTGCGATGGGAGCTGGTCGGAGGGATGCCTTTAGAAATTCATATATTTTTTTACATTTTTTGTTATAGCATTCAGGCAGGGCATGACGTGTACATATAATAATGATATATTATGAATCAGCCAGTACGTTGAGATCCTTGATTTAGAGATTGATTGCTGGGAGTTTTATTGCCTTATAACTCTGTTATTTAGTGGCACACCTCAAATATATGGAGGAGCCCCTAAAAAGACACCCACACACCCTGAATATATGGAGGAGCCCCTAAAAAGACACCCACACACCCTGAATATATGGAGGAACCCCTAAAAATACACCCACACACCCTGAATATATGGAGGAGCCCCTAAAAAGACACCCGCACACCCTGAATATATGGAGGAGCCCCTAAAAAGACACGTGAACACCTCAAATATATGGAGGAGCCCCTAAAAAGACACGTGAAAACCTCAAATATATGGAGGAGCCCCTAAAAAGACACCCGCACACCTTGAATATATGGAGGAGCCCCTAAAAAGACACCCGCACA